>JAAIXJ010000100.1:1622424-1693327 GCA_013403705.1 Heliconius hermathena | reverse complement strand
TATATATATATATATATATAGTTGAAATTAAACTATATATAACGAGCACAGTTCAGAAATTAATTACGTATTATTGCCGTGTGATTCAGGCTCAGAATAGAATCACACTGGTACTGATAGTGTCAAATAAAGTACGTGTGTATTATTACCGCCCTCGACGTTTAAAGCCAACATCAAGGATTAGACTCATTAGCACACTCCAACCTGAATACCGTTCTACACCATTTTCAGTCAGCACGGCCGGTCGAGCGATGCAGCCTATGTTCAAAAAAAGCCTGGCTATAAAATAGAACATAACTTTATGCCTCATGCCTAGGTCGCTGTGTACGTAAGGGAGGACAAGAGTTTACGTCATCTTGCCGATTTTGAAGATCGGGACAATCAAGGTCGCTGTCGACGTTTTCTGCATTGAATACTTGTTCGTAAATCCTGGCGTCCGTTCTTTTGCATATCATACCGTTTCTTCTGCATATCAATGACATGTTAGCATAAGTTGGAATGCAGAAGATAGTACAGATGGAGGCGCAAGTTTTTATTAAAAACGTTGACCAGTGACGAAATAAATTAGTATCTTCTGTTAAGGCATTCTTCGGGACTTTTTTCTTATGGAGTGTAACAAACCTAGTTCAATTCAACCCCCAGAAGACACAAGTTGACGCCTTAACCACTAAGAAAACACTATTTCTCGAGTCAATAGTTTTCAAGAACAATCTCTACATAAATTGTAGTCTATATACTATTCTGTTTATAAGTTATATTATTATAAAGTTTCATCTAAATCAGTTGAGTAGTTTTTGCCTGAAAGAGCAACAAACACAGTACACAAAGCTAGATGAAAACATGAAAAAAATAAACAACTGGAAAATTTTATGTAGATCACTACGAGATCAACTACGTACATAAATGGGAATTATGCCATTATAAAAGTTAATTAGCGTGATATTTGAGTAAATACATGAAAAAAACATCAAGAACTCGTTATATGGAACTTCAGAGATCAGCTGTTCTATAACATAAATATACAGGTGTAATGTAACGCGATCGACGGATCAACGGCTGTCTATGGGTAGAAGACTTTAGAACCTATCCATTTTAATTATTATACATACATACATATATGTTAGACGATTTTTAGCAGTTCGGCAGATATTTTGGAATTCTTTAAATAAAATCGGTTTCTTGAAAAAAAATGACAAATACACTCTGACTGTTGAGTCTGTGTTCGTTATTTTTTTTCAATATAGCTCAATATTAGGCCTTTAGTATAATGTAGTATTCCAAAAACTATCGACTTATAAATCTTGGAAATAACATGAACACAAAAATCGTTTTTATTAATCTTTCAAGGGCTGTGGCAAAAAACATTACTGATGATTTTTTCCAGAAGTAATTTTAAAAACTACTAGTACTACTGTAGAATAATCAATGAAAGTTTAAAAAATATATAATAAAAACTGTAAAAAAATCTTTTTCTCATTACGAGAATTGACTATAATTAAATCGATTTAGCATTTTTTACCAGTCTTCTATAATCAGACAATGTTTATTAAGTACAAATATTTTGATATTGTAAAGCTATCCTAGCACAGACCGTAAATTGGCTAATACACTTGGGTGGCGGTTAATATAAACTTTCACTCGCTGTGAAAAGAATATTTCACGAGTTTTTTTTCTACCTGGAATTGAACCTGAACCTTGAAAATATTTAAATGATGATTGGAATAATTTGAACCAATTTTCGATAACAATTGGCGTTAACTGAAAATCAGATAACACAGGAAATAAAGGATATGCAGACGATGTCGCGGGAACATGCTAGTATATTTATTAAAATTTATATTGGCTTTAAAATCAATTTTTTTTTATGAAAGATTGTTGTACTGTAACATAATAGAGAGTACATTTTTCTTTGGTTCGCCGTTTTTTTACATGTTGTGTATGTTGTATTGTGGTGTATACTTATATTCCTAAAGTAGTGCGTACTATACATGTATACATTGTATATATGTACATATGCAATCAATTAAGTGGTCTATGAGATCAAATAAATATATATTTTTCTAAAAAAAATTAAAAATAGATTATAATGAAACCTGGAAACTGAATAAATAATTCATGAGAACGAAAGCGACGAATATATTGTCAATATTATTTTTGACTATACGCATTTATTAAATAATACTTTTTAATTATAACTAAAAATTATATTCTTTAAATTAACTTGTGTTAAATAATTAAATTTTTATCCTAAATGGGTAGTTTTATCCCAACAGTGTAATAATTTTAGTACGATTTTCAATTATCCGTCTAATATCTGACAATACGCCAGTTATACCTAAATATTGTTTTGGGGTCAAAGAGTTCAACATTTATATCGTATCGCGATTTAAAACCTAAAAAAATCCTTGAATAAAATAAACTTACAAATCAATAACGATAACCAATTCATTGGTCTAAATTGAAATATTTATTCAAAAAGAAAAAATTCAAAACTTACTGATTTTCGCGCCTTATAGGACTTATGCAAGAATGTAGAGTTTTTGCCTTAGTTTTACTTTAATTCTATAGATGTGTATATATTTATCACTGCTGCATGATTAATATTAAAGTTACCACACCATTGTACTTAAAAATATATTTTATGTGCTAAAATTTATAAAACTTTTTGTAAATGTCTCAAATTATTTCATAATATTAAAACACATTAAGTAACGTCTTAACGCAACTACTCCCTCCACTGAAATGAAGTTTGCAGTGAGAAATCAGAATCGTACTTTACACTTTTCCTAGTAAGTATTATGGTTTAGGCGGCGACACGCAATTTGAGGTTATATTAACATTTCTTGATCATACGAGAATGTTTCGACGAATAGGAAGCTTGCCTAATGTAAATCGATTTTCTACAAAACAGTCATTCTCATTTATGGTTTATTATTTTTTTTCAGTGTTATCAAATAAAATTAATAAGTAATTACTAAATGTTGTATTAAAAATATACTTTTTTTTTAGTTCTGACATATCTTATATTAACATTATAACATAGATTATAACATTCCTTAGCAATCGCTAAAAAATGACAATCTGTGCTATAATTGTAATTTACAGTAAAAAAATATAATTAAGCAACGTTTGGATATTATTATTATTATTTCACATATTTAACCAAGTACTTTATTTTTCTTTAGTTTTTAATACTACGACAACATAACATTTTTGTTACTGGCAGCACTCCGCAAATAAAGCGCACACAACAAGAACATTGCTCTACAATCTGCACTTATGACGTCTCTACATTACTGTTACTTAAATAATGCTGACTCTATTCGAATTTTGTGGATATGCAAGGTTTTTATATTTGTGGACTTGACGATATGTTAATAATTTAACGATATTAAGCAAAGGTGTCATAAATACGAGATAATATCTTATATCTTACTATAATATAATTAGCAAAAAGTCTATTTAATATAATCTCATATAATTAATCATTTTTAAAGTAACTCTTATGTAGTTTGTTTACAAATAAAAGTAATTTAATTCTTGTTGTTTTTGTATTAAGCTTATATACGGAATACCAAATTTGTTATGTTGTTTTTGCCCATAAGTTTTATTATAGGTAGTAAATGTTTATAAGATATTTTTTACGTTGCATATTTTGTAATGAATGCAGATAACATCTATATATATAAAAGGACTTGTGCTGACTGACTGAGGTAAGACGCACGCAGAGCCGTAACCGCTGATGGTAGAAACGTGAAATTTGGGCAGATGTTTATTTTCATATTCTGGACATCCACTAAGAAGGGAATTTGAAAAATTTTAACCCTAAAGGGATGAAATAGGGGTTGAAAGTTTGTATGGAAAAAAATTTTAATCTGTACCGATTTTTATAAAATTTGAAATTCAGACTCTTAAAAATATTTCATTGAACACGTGTTTCATGGTTTTTAAGAATTCACCCCCTAAGGGTTCAAATAAGGGGTTGAAAGTTTATATGGAAAAATCTTTAAATTGCCACCGATTTTTATAAAAATTTAAATTCAGACTGTTAAAAATATTTTATTGAACACGTGTTTCGTGGTTTTTTTAGAATTCACTCCTAATAAGTGGGCGAAGCCGCGCGCGCCCTCTAGTTTATCTATATATATAAAAGAACATGTACCTGACTGAGGTAAGACGCACGCACAGCCGTAACCGCTGTGCGTAGAAACGTGAAATTTGGACAGATGTTTATTTTCATAATCTGGACATCCACTAAGAAGGGATTTCGAAAAATTTTAACCCTAAAGTGATGAAATAGGGGTTGAAAGTTTGTATGGATTTTTTTTAAAATCGGCACCGATTTTTATAAAATTTGAAATTAAGACTCTTAAAAACATTTCATTGAATACGTATTTCATGTTTTTTTTAGAATTCACCCCCTAAGGGTGCAAATAAAGGGTTCAAAGTTTGTATGGAAAAATCTTTAAATCGCTACCGATTTTTATTAAAAATTAAATTCAGACTCTTAAATGTTTTTTTTTAGAATTCACCCCTAAGGGTGCAAATAAGCGTGCAAAGCCGCGCGCGCCCACTAATTTAGAATAAGAATTCAATTATTAATGCTACGAATAGGTTCTAGAGAAGGATGAAATAGAAATATGAATGGAAAAAAAATAATTTAAAATATTTATTTTAAATTATTCAAGTAAAGTTATACATGAGGCCAGTCGTGGCATATGGGCACAAAGTGTGACTGTAAAATCGACTGGTTGTGGGTTCGATCCCCACTCGAGGAAATGAAATATTTACTTACATTTATATTTTCATTTCTTCGCTCTGGAGTCGACGCAAAAGCCCGGTGTTGAGTTCCGCTACTCAGCACGCAATGCCTCCAGAACTCCGCGTAAAGTGTGGAACGGGCTGTCTTAACACTACGTTCTCTCTGCCTACCCTGCTGCCGGATACAGCGTGAAGCTGATTTAATTCAATTTAATTTAATTTTAAGTCATACATAATACTTTATATATCGACAACAGTGATAATCATTATAAAAGTAAAAACTGGACAAACGCGAGTCTGGCTCGCCCACCAAGGGGTTCCGTACAAAAAGTGCTATTATATTCCACACTTAGGAAAGAAACATTTTAAGGCTATTATTTTTTAGAATTCATCCACAAATATATAGTTTTCACATTATTTCCTGTACTAGTACTATCTGTAGATGATAGATTAAGACAGACAGAAGGAAAACAAGGGTTCCTTTTTTACTTAAAAGGTACGAGTCCCTAAAAACGTTAAAAAGAAATATTATTAAATAATCATTATAAATATTAGAATATGATTATTAAAATGTGATATTATATAGTGTATAATAAGATTATCTCAATTACAGAACAAAAATGCACTGTGTATGAATATAAATAAAATCGATAAAGAGGTACTTTTTTTAGTTACCTAAAAAAAGGGAAAAGTGCATCCTACCTGTCACGACGCTCCATAGAACGAAAACATGAACCCTCACCATAGGGCTAATCCTAATAAATTCAAGGTCCGTCAAAATCACCGCCATTACTCGTAGAATCAGCACGCTGTGGCAAGTGGTACTGCACCAGAAATGCATCCACACTTACCAACGGTTGATGGAACTCACACGTGTTGCATTTAGCATAATGTCAGTAATGTCAGTTAAATTCTGATTATAGCACGGTGAGATTGACTAACGGTGAGATTGCTTTAAAAAAAACAGTTCTTAATGAGCGTCGTCAATATATTAAAATACTTTTTCTCGTAAACTTTGTTATTTTGAATAACAGAAATAAACTGTATTCCTTGATAATTCTATGAATAATTTAAATACCCACAATTAAATATTCAATGTGAATTGCACCTTTCATGTTGACCGCGAAAGCCTATTATTATATTAAGTTACTGGTGTATATTTAAGCATTCAGTAAAAATTATATTTATTTAATAAATAGATAGATGATCATAAAATACATTGTATACATTATAATTATTGATAGTAAACTTCAATATTAGAGCGCCATCACCTCCATGTACTTCTGCGTTAGTCAATATTTATTCTAATTTTATCTAACTTACACATCTTTTAGCATACACTTAAAAATTCTGTAGAATAAGCCCTTATTATTATTACAAATATTATATAATTTTTTCAATGTTTAACGATTTAATGTTAATGGTGGCAGCTATTACTGGAAGGGTGCATGTATTTTTTTAATGTAAGCTGTGTCGAATGGTATAATTTACATTACTACACAAATGAATGCGGTACTTTGCTGAAACTCCTTTAAAAGTATTGAAATTGCGGCAAAAAAATTAAAATAATAAATTTTATCGCTTACGCTTATATTTTATATTTAAATGTATACGCGACATTGATTGCGCAATAATCTCTCAATCTAAGCAGTCTAATACGAATGTGTTCACTAGTGACTATAAATAATCAATTAAATAGAATAGGAAACATTTAAAATGTCAAACGCACAGAGCCGTGGTGCGCCAACGAGATATTTTGCCACACACTACTATTTGCTGCGTTTTTTGGGATTGGGTTGGTGGCACCATCCCGATGAAAATGATACTAGAAATTTCCCTGGATGGTATTTATATTACTCAATAATAACACAGCTCGTTTGGGTCGCTGGTTTTGTGGGGCTAGAATCAATCGATCCTTTTATCGGCGAAAATGATCTCGACCGATTCATGTTTAGTTTGTCTTTTGTCATTACCCATGACCTCACTCTAATCAAACTCTACATATTTTTCTTTAAAAACGACAACATTCAAGATATAGTGCGAATTTTAAATATAAGAATACAAGATTTTTATCAAAATTATGAGAAAAACTGTAAAACTACAAGAATAACGAAAATATTAACCGCAACGTTTGTCTTCTTTGGATGGATAACAATAGGAAACACAAACGTTTACGGAATCATTCAAGATCTCCGTTGGAAAGCTAAAGTGGCTAAACTCAACGAATCTGTGCCGAAGCCGCCGAGGACGCTTCCTCAACCTATATTCATTCCATGGAAATATGAGAGCGAAGAATCTTACATCTTGACTTTTTTGCTCGAAACGGTAGGACTGCTGTGGACAGGCCACATCGTTATGACAATTGATACATTTATTGGCTCTGTAATATTGCATATGAGTTCGCAGTTCGTCATACTACAGGAAGCCTTAATAACTGCTTATGATCGTGCACTTGGTCATTTAGCTGCAAATATAGATCCTAGTCGTGTCAATAGTCTTGTGATTGACGATATTTTCAACTCAGATCCAACTCGTCGCAACGAAAGACTTGCAAAAGCATTCTATACAGATAAAAATATTGAAACTGCGCTAGAAAATGCACTAAAAAGTTGTATTCACCAACACCAAGTGCTAATTAAGTATGTATATATTATAGATATATAGTTACATTGTACATTGGCCTAAGTTCGCTTTGCTCTACTACAAATTTAGTTTATTTTACTGTAGTTTGCATATTAAAAAGGAGTGCTTTGCATATTAAATATTTTGGGCAAGTATTATAAATTTAATTTCTCTTCTCTTTAAGAGCATCTCGAGATTGCACGAAATCCCACCGTATTAAGCTGAAAATAATATGAAATATTCAAGTCTATAGTGTTTTAGAGCACAGAAAAAAATCAAGGTTCTAAGTCAACGTAATAAAAAATTCGAGTATTTGTGGATCGATTTTTGCTGCGCAATCAAAACCTATAGGAGTACCCTAGAAGCTACAGTTATGAAATTGGGTACGAAGTGAGAACTCACAATACAAATGAAGAAAAGAATCTGAAAAGGGAAAAAATTATAGGTATTTCATAGAAAATAAATTACAAGCTTATATTGCTGGTTATTTTATGAAAACTTTAGTTTGTTAAATTTTATAAGTAGAATTTCCCGTTGACCTGCAATCTGGAAATTGGTACGGAACTGTTAGTGGAGGAGTCGAATTCGCACTTGACTAGCTTTTTTTCAAGCAGAATGAATTTTAAGTTTTAAAGTAGTAATTTGAGGTGTAAATAAAGTTATTAATATTTTTAACATTTTTTTTAAAGTGTTATTCCACACTTAGGAAAGAAAAATACTGATTTAGAAAACGTATAATATAATATAAAAAAAAATATTTTTTTAAGTAAGTTATTAATTTATGCGAAAAAATGCGAATTTGATGAGTAAGACAATGAAAAGATGTTTTAAATAATTTATTATTTAAAAAGATGTACGCAACTAGACGGTAACGAAGACGATGTATCTGTGTAAGTCGCTTTATTGCTTACCACAAAAAGACACGAAACATAAGTTGAATTAAACTTCTGGCACCAAACAGTATGAAGGCAACGACCCTTAAATTGCAATAAAGTGCGACATAAATTAGCTTGAAACTTAGCTCGTGCCAGCTAACGACAAACTTTTTTTCCTTAAAATATAGTGGACTGAAAAATATTAATAGTGAAACTTTAAGACGACATAAACATTTTATTAAGTTAGTATTAACGATATATTTTCCTTATGATAATATCAATAAAAATTAAATCAGCTTCACGCTATATCCCGCATACAGCAGGGTAGGCAGAGGGAACCTAGCGTTAAGACACTCTGCTCCCCACTTTCCGCCGAATTTTTCGAGCCATTGCGTGTCGAGTGGCGGAACTCAACTCTGGGGCTTTTGCGTTTGGTGCGCAGAACGAAGAAATGAAAATATATTTATTTTTTTATTAAATTACGCTTAAAATCGGTGTATAAACGTATATCACAATAATTTAGCTTATATTGGCAAACATAATATTTAGTGGGATATGACTTGCCCAATATCAAAGGATTACCGGCTCAATGTTGTCACTCTGTTACATTTTTCACGCCTAAATCAACATAATCTACGTTTCATATTCACCTCCGTTCAAAATGAAAGAGTTCCTTCATATTTTTCGATAAGTCCCCAGTATTCAGTCAGCCTTTTACTTCCAGTTGTGTGGAGAAATTCGCGTCGACTTATTCCTATGGCTTTATGACTCAACTCCTCTCGAGTATGGCTGCGATTTGCGTCGTAATGGTGCAAGTTTCGGTAAGATAAAACACGAGAAGTTCTTTTTTATTTATTATTTACATATATATCACAGAAATATCAGTTCAGAGGCAAATTGTTCTCTAAAATTATTCCAATTTAAATGTAGATTATGTGCTCGAGATGGTTATTATTATATATTAAATATTTTTACGATCTAAAATTGTAACTTCGACGTCTCACTTGTGCTAATTTGTTAAAATTTTTGAACAAAATTCGAGAAGTTCCTACTTGCTAGCCAGCTCAGAGAAATACTCAAAGAGTGTTATACGATTACATTTTACCTTTATTGCATAAAATATTTCATTATTTTTTTTTTCCAGTTTCACACTGTATGTATCCCACATGTTGCAATGTAGGTAGAAGGAGTCGTGTTAAGACACGCCGCTCCCTATTTTTCGCCAAATTCTCGGAGCATTGCATGTTAAGTGGCGGAACTCAACGTCGCGCTTTGCCTCGACACCAGAACGAAGAAATGAAAATATTAATTATTTTATTGTGTGGGAATCGAATCCACAACCTGTCACGTCTACAGTCACTCGCATGTGCCTCTGCGCCTCGACTGGCCCCAAAACATTTATTTGTTTTAATATCTTAATTTACAAATATTCGCATGATTACAGCAAGATGCGTCCAGTTTTAAATCAATCCGCTTAGCGACATCCTTGGCCTTCTTTGTGGCCATGATCATACAGCTCGCTATACAATGTTTTAGTGGAAGTGAATTAACGCATCAAGTAAATACTTAATATTTTTAACACACAGCAGGGTAAACCTAGTGTTTAGACACTCCGTTCCCTATGTTTCGCCGAATTCTGTAGACATTGCGTGTTGAGTGGCGGAACTCAACGCCGCGCTTTGCCTCTACACCAGAGTGAAGAAATAAAAATATTAAATAATTAATTTCCTTTAGTGGGAATTGAACCCACAACCAGTCACGTTTACAGTCAACATTTAAAAACTAATTTAGTTTAGTATAGGCCAGCCTACGCTACGGCTGGCCTATACTAAACTAAATTAGTTTTTAAATGTGTATAAAGCATTAATCATAGAAAACCTTTTTTACTATAACCACATCTAATGAAGGAGAAGAAATATTTTTAACATTTTTTTAAAGTGTTATTCCACACTTAGGAAAGAAAAATACTTGTTTAAATAAGTAAAGAGAAGAAAGTTTAACAACTTTACCATAAAAAAATCTTTTACCAGGCCAGTCTAGTATCAGATGCAGTAATGCAGTGTAAATGGGAACGTATGCCGCCACGCCTCCGACGTATGCTGCTTCTAACCATGATAAGAGCCCAGAAACCTCTACATTTAAGAGCAGCAGGTTTTGCTTATATGGACAACAGCTGCTTTCTATCAGTGAGTTTTTACAGAATGGAAAAAATTTTGTGGTTTTTAATAAAAGCAAATTAGTTTCTATGCTCACAAATCTATTAAGTATAAAATATAAAGAACATAGATATTAAAATATTTATTAAAATAGAAATTTGAGATCATATTTTAGTTATTATATTTATAATGCACTCCTAATCTTAACTTATATACGGCGTTAAAATAATAAGAAAAAAAAGTCGACCATAATATTAAAAAATATGAAGATTCAATAAGTCAGTCATTGTTATACTAACACATTGTAGGTTGATGATTCCAGTGATAAATAAAAAAAATCATTTAGAAATATAAACACAAAACATTGAGCTTCCTAACATATTAACGTATAGCTATTATGTATATGCATACAATACATCGCTTTCTTGATGACGTTAATTGCTACAATTGTGTTCCAATCAACAGTTACAGCCATTTCAAGACTAACGTTATAACGTAACTGTACTTACATATATCCATATCAGCATTTTTCTAAGTTAAAATAAATTTACATATATAAAGACTCGCTTAACATCTTAGATCTAAGTAAAATTTTGTAAAATAATTAAAATCAGCTTCATGCTGTATCCCTCACACAGCAGGGTAGGCAGATGGAACCTACTGTCAAGACTCTCTGTTCCCTACTTTCTGCCGAATTCTGGAGGCATTGCGTGTTGAGTGGCAAAACTCAACGCCGCGTTTAACCTCGACACCAGAGCGAAGAAATGTAAATATAAATTTAAGTAAATATTTCATCTCCTCGAGTGGGTACCTCCTGCCGCTGCGCCACGACTGGCCTCAATAGTAATATAATGTAAAGTTAAAAATAACATTTTCTTAGTATTAATTGTATGTAAACAATATAAATGATAAGGAAATTAGATATAAGAATAAAGTAAAAAAGGATAAGTGCTAAGTAATAACAATAAAAAAAAATTACAAAGTAAATTATTTATATTATGAGAAACTACTAAGACGTAGAACACAGGTGCTTGAAAAACCACTAATATCTTAATATATTATAATTTTATTAATATGAGAGGGGAGTGTCTTAAGAATAGATGCTAAATGAACTTAAGACTTTTATTTTGTACTAGCGGCTCGCCCACGGCTTCGCCCGCTTAAAATACATGATTATTGATTTAATAAGCAGAATTGATTGACAACTATAATATAATAATGACTTCTAATATGATTTTTTTACGACATTATCGTCAAGGAATTTTTGATTGTTTTAAATAAAAAATACGACCATTGTTGATATTTGATATTTATAAAATATACATAAAGCTAATTATTTATTACACGTATATATTTTTGTAACTTTATGTTCTTTTTACCTATATAATATACTCTGTTAAATGTGCTGATGTCAGTGAATAATTTAATTTACTCATTCAGAAACAGCCTTAAATGTTAAATTATTGATTTGAAGGATTCATAATATTCTTTGTAAAATAACTGTAATAATTGCATATTAACTCCTGTACAGTTTTTAAATTAGTTACATATATTATATGAACGAACCAACCAAAAAATCTTTGTATTTACTTGATATTTCTTTCAAGATCGTTCTTTATCTCTGTGTTGAATTAATTACGACTTCTTTCAAATGACGATAACTTTTTTTTTAATGAACCGATTTTGATGAACTAAACTTTAGTAGTTAAGTTGAGTTAAAACAAAGCAATTGGTGAAATTTTCAAGTAAATCGGTTCAGTACTTTCAGAGAAAAATGCGGACAAAAATATGTCGACAGACAGACAGACAGACAGACAGACAAGAAATTCAAAAAAAATCTTTTTGCTTTCTATTATTCTTTTTAAGTGTCCCTCTATCCATTTCAGTCAAAATTACTAAATGTACAGACAAAATATTTTTATTGTCTTATTATATATAGAGATTATTCTATAAGAAATCTAAACAAAAGTAATAACTTTTTGTAAAAATTTAAGCATAAATATACTTTTGAGGTCATATTTACTTATCATATTTTTCCTTATAGAAGTTGAACTTAAATATAATGTGAATATTTAAAAATATTATACACATATATATTTTTTTATTTTCTTGCTTTTTAATGTTTCCCGTACTTAACACAATACTAAATTATATTACTTCAAATACACGAAGAGTGACACTTTGACACTATTTTTTTCACGACCGATTTAAATATATATTTATTTCCATTTTTTTTTCAGATATTGAAAGCAGCATATTCGTACTATGCAGTGTTAAGTCAAAAACAGGTTTAACTGTTGAGGTATTCCATTAAAACGACGCATTATTATAACTTTATTTATTACACACATTACACAATTATATTTACCTAGTCTCAGCACATATGACAATATAAATATAAGTAACTAGTCTATGCTAATAGCTATCACAGTTTGTAAGCACATATAAAAGTAGAAAATAAATATTCGAATGTTTTAATGTCGTCGCCAACTTATCTCTAATTCATTTATACATTTGATTTTGAAATTAAATATATTTTTTTAATATTTTATATAATTTTCCATTTTAAATATGTTCATTTGGTATATAATAAACTGAAAATAATTTATTTCAAAATCCAATCTTTTAATTTCACAGTGAATAATACACGATTGTATTACAATAATTTAACATAATTATAAGAACATGAATATTTAATAATTATTTATTATAATAATTTAATTTACAAAAGAAATACCAAAAGAATTCTTCTCCTATTTGTTTTGTAAAATATAATAGATATTTCGCCAACGACCATCAATATATAATAAATGAAACTATAGTTCTTACCGCATTCAAGTGACAATACGAGTAAAAATTAGAGTCTACTCTACTTGTTTTCCCACAGAAACTTTTCTCGGCCGATATTTCTATGGATGTACATGTGAAGTAAAACTATTAACTTTAATAATGACTATATACATTTTAATTTAAATCATCTCTTTATGGGAGCATAAATGAATTTTGTAAAGTAGGTCATAGTTCTAGTAGACGAGGCTTGGGCGTCTCACTGCGAGATCTCTCCGGTGTCTTTGCGTTCAACACTGTCATTTCTTCGCACCTAAATATGAATAATAATATTTAATTATTATAAATTAATATAAGATTATATACATTTTTAATGACGTAATTTTTTTTATATTGATTACTTATGCAAATAAGATTTTTATAATATAAAAAATTGTATAATCTCGTAAGAAATAAATTTGCTCTTTTATTAAGTTTTTTTTTTCAATTACAAATAATTACAGAAACGACGCCATTGTGAGCCACACTAGCCAAACACGTTGTATATTGTATTTGAGTTCAAAGATCATGCGGGGAATATTTATATGTATATTTTCTCCATGCAGAGAAGTCTGTTTATCTAAGTACAGAAATTAGACTACATTATAATGGAGAATGGAAAAAAATATACTAAATTCTGTCTACCGTCCAATATGAATACAATATATGAAAAGAAAATAAACAGACATAACAATCAATAACATCAAACTAAACAAACAAACCATAAAAAAATAAGATAAAATCCACAATCCACTCATATCAAAATAAATAGAAGTTACAATCGAAAGTACATCCATTGTGCAAACCTGTCGTCAGCAGATTGCGCCGCGTTGTAGTACACGTCGGGCAAGTTGGAGTCGTGCTGACTGAGCAGGGTGCTGCCGGCACGGGGCGAGTGCGGCCCGTGGCTCGCGTACGGGGAGAAGGGCACTGCTGCTCTTAGTGCTGCTAGCACCAGTAACATGCCACCTGAAATGGAGATTAAATATTGTATGTTTTATGTCTTTCTTTCGCTGTGTGAAAAAATATCTTTATACATACGTTTTTATTAGCTTTTTTTTTATTCTAGTGGATAGCAACAACCACTATAGTCAATTAAAACTTATCGATGCTTTATAGGTATTATTTAACATTTTTTCGATTACCTTGTAGGCTATTAATATTTGTGAATGTGTCAATGTTTGTGTATTTGTGTTTATCAATTTTTTATCTTTTATGATTATTGTAGGTCCACTTTGAATGGAGCATGTAACATGAATTTCATTTAGGACTTATTCCTTTCCATTTTTGATCAGCTTCACACTGTATCCCCGCATACGCATACGCACACAGCAGAGTAGACAGAGAGAACCTCCTGTTCGACAGAAGAAGACACTCCTTTCTCCATTCTCAATTTATCTTAACGCCGCGTTTTGCCTCGTGACCAGAGCGAAGAAATGAAAACATAAATTTAAAAATTATTTCTATTCCTCGAATGAGGATTGAACCCACAACCAGTCGCGTTTACAGGTACACACTTGCGTCCCTGTGCCGACTGGCCACTTTTTATTTGTCTAATTTGAGTTTCGCTACCTACAACAGAATATTTTAAATTTTAAGAACTTCGTGCATCTAATAATTAAAGGCTTAAACTATCTGATGCGCATAATAAAAATAATATTCTTTTTAGGTACATCCCACATTTCCAGGGAATACATAATATTTTTTTATCGGCTGCTATCACGCTGTATCCCGCACACAGCAGGGTAGGCAGAGGGAACCTAGTGTTACGACACTCTGTTCCCCACTTTCCGCCGAATTTGGGACGTATTGCGTGTTGAGTGGTGGAACTCAACGCCGCTCATTGCCTCGACACCAGAGCGAGGAAATGGAAATATAAATTTAAATACATATTTCATTTCCTCGAATGGGGATCGAGCCCACAACCGTCGCGTTACAGTCACACCCTTGTGCCTCTGGGCTACGACGGCCTCATAATATTCGTGTTAATAATATTGCATATAATAATGTAAATTAAAATTGACATAGTCATTCCCCAAGGATCACGAGTCACGTTTAACACGTTGGGAGCCGTCAAACCCATTTCTACTGCTGATGTAACAATTTAGTAGTCGAAACAAACTATTTTTTTTACAAATGTTTACTTCCACTAATGAATGATGTATATAGTTGTTTACACATTATTCATTAACTACCCTTGTCATATGTAAATGTACTACCGTTAACTATACTAGATATAGATACTATTACTACATCCTGTTGAAGTATGTATATTAATTTAAAATTTAGGTATACATATAAGTGCTTTTACAACATAATTATGTTTTTCAAAAATCAAATCATCTTCACGCTGTATTTCGCACACAGCAGGGTAGTCAAAGGGAACCTAGTGTTAAGACACTCCGTTCCCCACTTTCCGCCGAGTCCTGGGCGGAAGTCAACGCCGCGCTTTTGCCTCGACACCAGAGCGAAGAAATAAAAATAGAAATATCCGTAAATATTTTATCTCCTCGTGTGGGGATCGAACCCACAACCAGTCGATTTTACAGTCCCACTCTGGCCTCATACTATTCGTATTTATAATTCTCTAATAATAGAAGAGTAGATGAAGACTAGTTTTATTTATACCAAACTAACATAAATGTACTTTTGATACATACGTATACGATAGTATATAGTACTAGCCCTGTAGGTGGAATTTGAACTCCTAATTATAATATACAGTCAAATACTCACACGGTAATACAATTTTCTCACATAATAATATTATTACTTATATTAAGCATATAAATAAGAGAGAAGCAACTTCTAGACATAAGTGTCTGTTTTCTCGCAATGTGGACACTAGGAGAGCCTTTTAACCGGTTAAGAGACCAATTTTAACCTAGAAACATGTTGCCCGTTCGCGGTGGCGTTATAGTCTTAATTATAACATTAAAGTACCTAACTACTGTTTTGTAATTACTGTTGCAAACATAGCTTATACAGCTTTCTGTGTAATTGTCGCCGGTTGTAGTTTTATTTACAAGCTTTGGATACATTGTTTTCTTAAATAAAATAAACGAAATTTATGTTCAGCTATTCTGCATACAAATTAATAATTATAAACTTTCTTTTATATATTACAAGCGTATGTATAAAAGAAAGTTTATAATGACTGTAAACGCGACAAGTTGTGAGTTCGATTCATACTCGAGAAATTTCATATTTTCATTTGTTCGCTCACGCATTGCCTCCAGAATACGTCGGAAAATGAGGAGCGGTTTGTCTTAATATGAGGCCCTTTGCCTATCTAAAATAAAAAAATATTACTTTTCCTCTAAACCCAAATTTTCCTCACAATTCCAAACCCTAATATTGATAAACTTTGAAAATATCTGCATTGTTAATGATAATAAAAATCTTCGGCTAGGAAATACAGACTAACCCTATTTAAAACTTACATACACATACATCGGGGCATATATGGATCTGTAGAACATCACATATACACATACGTGACAATATGACAAACGTGAGAAGAATCACAAGTTGCAGTCTTTAGAATAAAATTTAAAATAACTTTTTAGTAACATCTGAAGTTCAATTATAAAATATAACCATATAACACCGTAGTGACGCACTAAGCGTCTGACAGTAAGCGAGATGGTAACAGGTTGGTCCCCCACTCGAAAAAAATTGTTTCCGGTAAGAGAAAGCACGGCGTTAAGTTCAGTCACTCCCTAAACTATAAGTATGTCCCAAATTTGAGAAGAAAGCGGTCAATAAGGTGTACTGACAGTAGGTTATCTGTTCCCATATCTGAATCAATACTAAAAAACAGTACCCGAGACAGTAGCTAAAATTGTAAGATTAGCGAAGAGTATTGCAGTCGCTGCACACGCGTAGAAGGGCGCCCTCGCTCGTCCGCACGACCATCGCATGAAATCCCAGCATCTGAGCTTCATGGAGTATTCCCCTCGACGGCACAGTAAATCCACGAACAAAGCTATCACCCACATTGTCTCTAATATGAATACCAGGGCCGCCCCCACTCTGCAACAAGTTTTTAAATTGTTAGATATTAATGTTTAAAATATTCCATTAACTAGTGTTAAGTGAGTTACGTTCGACCTTTTTTATGTTATTTTTTTTATTTTGCGCTGTATCCCGCACACTTAAGGATAGGCAGAAGGAACATGTCTAGATTTTCAAATTCTGGGGCCATTGCGTTTTGAGTGGCGGAACTCAACTCCGCGTCCGGACACCAAACGGCACATTCGACAAAAATAATTATAAGAAATTACTGCTTATTTATCATATTATTTATTTCTTAAAGTTTAAATCAAAAATACCTATGGCGTGTAGATATAACTACTATATACATATCCTAAAGCCAAAATAAAAAAGCCTTTCTTTTTTAAGAAAAAGAAATGAGAAAGACGTAAAACTCGTATCGGCCTCTTTTGTTAGAGTTTTCGCCGGGTGTAAGTGCTACGCATTTATTATCCCGGTTTTCATCCTCTCAGGTTTATGGCTTATTTTGAAGTTCTTTATGCTTATTATGTTTCTACAGAGACGCGTTTTAGTTTAGTGCGTTTCTTATTCAGAAAATCTACAACATTCTGAAAACAAGAATATGCTGTATTTTGATTGGACAAAAACCAATTAAACTAACCGATTTTAAAATTAAATTTAGAACGCTTGTGTAACCCTCATTATAATAGGGAAATGCTTATCTTAGGTGGTCAAAGGATATTTTTTTATCACATACTTAATGAATGTTTTTCTGCATTTTGCTTTAATTATTGTTTAAATCAGAATTTAGTTATAAATGTAACGCTTTATGTAATATATTTGATTATCAGCTTCACGCTGTATCCCGCACACAGCAGGTTAGGCATGGGAAACCTGGTCTTAAGACACTCCGTCCCTCACTTTCCACCAAGTTCTGGAGGCATTGCGTGTTGAGTGGTGGAACTTAACGCCGCGCCTTTGCCTCTACACCAGCGGGAAGAAATGAAAAAATAAATGTAAATAAATATTTCATTTTCTCGAGTGGGGATCGAACCCACGACCAGTTGATTTTACAATCACACTATAGCAATTACTCACATTAACCCAGGTGCCACTTCATACCCTAGGACAGTCAGCTCAGCGCCTGCGCCACTCATTACTGCGAACAATAGAAGTCGTCGTGGCATGAGTGGGACATGACACAAATCTAGATGGATACATCTACTATTTTATACTTTGCTACCAAATCGTAACATACGAATTTACATTGTACACGTGTAAGTTGAATAGATATTAAAATAATAAATAAAAATCAAATCAGCTTCACGCTGTATTCCGCACACTGCAGGGTAGGCAGAGGGAACCTAGTGTTAAGACACTGTTCCCCACTTTTTGCCAAATTCTGGAGGCATTGCACTGCCGCGCTTGTCCTCGACACCAGAGCGAAGAAATGGAAATGTAAATTTAAGTAAATATTTCAACTTCTAGAGTGGGGATCGAACCCACAACCAGTCGGTCTTACAGTCACGCACTTTGTGCACCTGCGCCACGACTGGCCTCTACTATAACTATAAAAATCACAATTCATTAATCAATTACTTATATAAAAAATAAAAATCTAGTATTTTTCTATTTTTTTTTTATCTATATAATATTCCGTTTGTGTAATATCAATTATATGTTTTTGCATATATAAATAAATCTACAAAAGTATATTAGCAAAAGCAAAGTAGAACAGATTTATAAAAAGTTAAGTATATCTTCTAGATACCTACATAGTAATATAATCATTGATGTATATAACTTATGTACTCATTACTATAATTATTTAATAAATTACTTTAAATTTTCCTACTTTTTATTATGTAAATTAAATTGTATTATGACTTCCGAATAGGGTTCCGTAGCTCAAACGAAAAAAAAGAAATTCTTAAAGTATCACTTTCTTGTCCTTCTGTTACGAACAATTGTTTCAAGATCATTTCAATGCATATCAAGCTTCTAAGTCAACGCAATCAAAAGATACGAGCATTTATAAACCTAGACCTCCTGGTGATCCCGGTTATGAAATTTGAGCGAGATCACACGAAGTGAGAACTTACTATACAAATAAAGGAAAAAAATCCGAAGAGTGATAATTTATAAATATTTAATAGAAAATAAATAAAAACTTATATTTTTAGTTTATTCCAAACAAAATGGGTTAAGTTAAATTAAGTTTGTCAACTTTTATAAGTTGACCTCCAATTTTGAAATTAGTACGGAACCCTCGGTGGGCAAGACCGATTCCCAATTGATCGGTTGTTTGAGAATAAATGTAGAAAAATAAATGTAGGTAACTACATACTACTATATACACACAAAAGTAAACACTTGCATGTTGAATTGAAACTATAATAGAATAAAAAAACTAGATATGAAAATATAAAATATCCTTTATAGAGACTCAAAAAAATTCATTGATAAGATAGATTGACTTACAATCTCTTAAATTTTTATTTTTTTTAAAAACTATTTTGTTATTACTTATAACTGTCATTACTTATAGTTTAAATATTTATATTCTTGGCCTACTTGACATAAAAAAAAATAAAAAATGTTGTACGGATAACATAAGGTCCTTCATATAAACAAACTTTTAAATTACATTCATGCGTAAATAAAAAAAATGTAATATGAGATGTGTTCTAAAGTCCTATTTTCTACTTAACTAAATACAAGAAATTCACAATAATAAAATACGAAGAAACATACCCAATAAAAATAATTTTACACTTTGTTTTAGTGTGGTGATAAATTGACAATAAAAATTTTAAATTAATATAATACCTACCTATAGCAGTAATAAGACCCCATAGCCTAGCTATAGGCTGTAACAAGTCCCATAACTTTGACTCTAATGACTTTTTGGGCGTACATCTGTTTACTGTCCCTTGTTTATTAACCGTCTGAGGCGGACACAGACCACTCTCCTGGACAGTTTGGTTTATTTCCACACTCATTTTCAACACTTCACTTCATTTCTGCTAATTAAATGAGCCTTTACAAGAACAGCACAGATTGAGTAAGTTCCAAGGTTTCTTTCGTTTCGAATAATTTACACACAATATATTTATATCACATTGATACGAATTTTCTCACACAGTTCTTATATAAGATAAAAATTGATATATCACACACACAACAAACTAATTAGATATCTTTTTTTCTTTAACAAAAAACTTATGAAGTGAATTATAATATCTTTAATTATAAACTAATAGATAAGATATCAAAAGATATCAAAAGCGCATCGGTTTATTTAAACTGGCGGAGTGCCAGGTACCACAAATATAGCACCTTGAATGTTATTTGTAAACATGGTGAGAACAACATAAGATCAAATAATAAATATTATAAGTTACGTTGAGACGTCCGTAGTTATGCACTGTCTGAAAAAACTCGCGGATACACTAGATCACGTCTGCTCGGTCTCGCGCGCAGCCTCACTCTACTGAAAATTACAGATGAACCGCTCTCCGTGGTCCTCAAGCAACTGACTCAAAATATAATGAAATTACTAAAATATTTTTTTAGGCGGAAATACTTATAAAATAAATCTGAATTTACGTCTAAATATTTGTTTCTTAGAGATGTTAAAAGAATAATTGTATTTGTAGTTATATACTTTACTTTAAGCCACAATAGCCACAACTGCTTTTAGTTATATATTATGATATATAACTAATAATAATAAATTAAAAAAAATATTATTATAATAACATTAAAATAAAATACGCCAATCGTGGGTCAGGAGCACAAAAAGTTACTATGAATGCGACTGGTTGTGGGTTTGACCCCACACGAGGAAATTAAATATTTGCTTAAATTTATATTTCCATTTCTCCGCTTTGGTATCAAGGCAAAGCGCGGCGTTGAGTTTCTCTAATCGATTTGCAATGCCTCGAGAATTTGGCGGAAAGTGGGGAACGAATCGAAACGAACGTGTCTTTACTTTAGGTTCCCTCTACTACCTTGCTGTGTCCGGGATACAGCGTGAAGCTGATTTCAGATTGTTCAAATGTAGAGCGTTTGTATTTTTTTTTTCAAAATAAGATATTAAAGAATAAAAATAATGTTTTAGTGAAACACATAACATAAAATACAACATTTAATTATAAAAACCATCATTTCTATTCAATGGCATGTTATTTACTAATCATACTTCTCACAAGTCATACTTTACAGAAATATATGTAGAATTTTTTTAAATTGAATTTACTATTATTTTATTACATCAATATAGATATTTTATCTTTTGCTTCGTATTAAAGTTTTGCGTGACTCGTGGGTGATTATTATAATTTACATAGGAGTATGACGTCAAGAATGTCGTGTAAATGGAAGCACTGTCGTAAATGCTAAAAGCTACGTTGTCCGACAAATAATCGTAGATACCTTGTGAACGAAACAAAGCGAGAGGAGCTAAAACTCCTTATTATATATTAATATGTGATTGTATATTAAAATGAAAAAAAAACAAATTTTCGCTTTATCTTATGTAGTAGGGTAGGCAGACAAAACTTAGTCTTGAGTGTTCCGTCAGAATTCAAGACAAAAACTCTGCGTACTGGGTGGCGATTCTGAACGGCACTTTTCATCTTACTAAGGCTGGAAATGTAATAAAATAATTTCTAGAAAAATGAAGGATGGAACTCACAACCATCTTATTTACAATCAGGCTCCATGAGCTTCAAACATTTTTTTCTAATAATTTTTCAACCTGTTGATTGCTGTATGTCTATAGGACACCAATAAAATATTAGGCAGAGGGGCCAATTTTTTAGGCATTGCGTGTTGAGTGACGGAACTCAACGCTACACTTTGCCTCATTACGATAGCGAGGAAATGAAATATTTAATATTTTCATTTCACTTTAGTGAGAATCACTAACCCGAACCCGAACCCACAATCTGTCGAGCCACGACTGGCCAGTTGTGAACCCAAAAAAAAAAATTAATAAGTTACCTTTTAACTCACAGTCAATTAAGATACTGACTATGCGACTAACACTTGTTAGGTATTCTAAATATATTTAAATTAAATAAAACAAAATAAAACTACACAAAACACAAGATAAACATTATGTAATTTTTAGTAAGCTGATAAAGTTGTCCCTCGTCCGCGGCCTCGGGCTGATTTAATTTATCTAAAGGAAACTCAATTGTAAACAAATTGTCATACAACTATTTATCGCTGTTTCAGAACCCTTTTTTAATATAATTCAGGTTCTATTTACTTAAATAGATAACAATTAGGTACAACAAAGCAGAAAAAATACGTTATAAATGTGCGACTACACACATGGATAGTTGGTTCCTTTTAGTATTTGAGGGGAACTTAGGCGGAAGCTTAAGACCTATCAAAATAGAACTTAGTGTAGCTTCGATAAAAAAATGTTCCTTCGATCCTATTAAACTAATCATACGGTTAGGATTATTATTCAATGTAATTCCATTTATTAACAGTAAATTGAGAAACTTAACTCAAATCACTATTATAAAGCTCGATTCCCACTCGTGAGAATTAATTCTTTTTATTTCCTCGCTCTGGTAACAAGCCAAACTGCGGCGTTGAGTACCGCCAGTCTCCAAGCAATGTTTCGAAAATTGAGCAGAATGTAGGGGACGGAGAGTCTTAAAAGTAGATTCCCTCTGCCTATTCTGTTAAATGCAACGTGTAGCTATAACGGCTAGAACAGCCGTCGTGTATACCTAAGTTCAAAATAATCCTGAGCACCTTATCACGTATATGAATGGGTCCCACTCAACTCAAATTACTGATGAGACGGTATCTTAATACTGTGGAAGGTCAGAAGGTTATTTAGAAAGGAAGGAAGTTATTTAC
Source organism: Heliconius hermathena (assembly GCA_013403705.1). Classification (NCBI taxonomy): domain Eukaryota; kingdom Metazoa; phylum Arthropoda; class Insecta; order Lepidoptera; family Nymphalidae; genus Heliconius; species Heliconius hermathena. Next base: position 1,670,205 of record JAAIXJ010000100.1, on the reverse strand, counting down.
GGGAGCGGGAAATTTGATTCTGTATATAAATTTGATATATATTTTCTGTTCATATATACATTTAAAAAAATAGGGTGTGTTTTTTATTTTTGCTAAAAAAAAATAAATCGATTGGGTATAATCGATTATATCTATCTAACCCACTTCGCAGTATGTACATCACTACTTTATTTATTTATCTGTCTTCACCGGCTCGACTGGCAAGGGCAACTCGCGGGAATCGGCCATTTTACCTATGTTTGTTGTAGGTTGTTACGCCTGCGTATTATTGTTATAGTTTTGATCAATTTGAAGTTAAATGTGTATATTGAGTGCATTTAGAAATATTTAAAACATGCAAACAGGAAGTGGAGCAAAAAACCCACCATGGGCACGTTCAAATGTGAATACTAACATGACCGGCATGAATCCGCAGATCATGGACCCGAACGCCGCGATGATGTCTCAGCAAGGCATGATGCCTTTTCAGCAGACTCAAGCTGTATTTAATCCTAGCATGATGCAAGCACAAGGCGGAATGGCAATGCCAATGGCAGGACAAATGCCAATGAACCAAATGGGGCAAGGGCAAATGTATCCCGGAAATGTTGTTGCATATCCAACCCCACGCGCAATGAATCCAAATATGTATCAAAATAATGCACCAAATCAAACTGCACAGGCGAGTGAGCAGCGTGTCTTTACTGGAACTGTAACCAAGACTCATAATGATTTTGGTTTCGTTGATCATGATGTTTTCTATCAGACATCTGTCTGTCCTAAGGGAGCTATTCCCAAGGTTAATGATAGAGTATTAGTTGAAGCTACATACAATCCCAATATGCCCTTTAAATGGAATGCAACACGTGTTCAACTATTACCAAAAGGTGGACCCAACCAAAAAGTTAATCCTCAGAAGTCAAATACCTATAATGCAGTACCACCCCCCTCAAATAAAAAATCTATGATGTCTCGGCGTGACGATCGACGAGATGACAGACCATCAAGAAGAGATGACCGAGTAAGTAATTTAAAAATGAATAATAGTCACACAATAACTTTAATAAATAGGAAGTAGTGAAGTAATTAATAAAGCATTTATCCAATGACCATAGTAATGAGGCTTAAGTTTTAAATTATAATGTACTTTTTCAACAATACATTTAAATAAAATAAATTACAAATTAAAAATAAAGTATATTTGTATTCACATGACCGTAGCTAGAGATTTGGCAGCGAAGTGCAGACTAGATTAGTTAGTTTTAAACTTTCTCTTAGACACTGCGAAATCTATAGCTCTGGTGGCTGTAATACAACTTTGCGTAATGCGTAATAACAAAAACAAATAAAATCAAAACATAACATAAGCCTTTATTTACTACTTATAAACAAAAATATAAATGAAATAGGAAACTGTAGTGCAAACATTGCTTTTTCCTCTTAATCCTCTAACCCAAAGGTCAACAGAGTTAGATAAGTATAAATCATAATTTAAGGCCTAACTGGCATTATACAAAACATTTTTGTATGAATTCATATATGTGGTGTAGTTTGTTATTCAACATAGGCATCTTCGAAAACATCTTCATCATCGTCTTTTCTCTCTATAGCCACTCATCCAATGCTTCCCTGCCACCTTGACAAAATCGTACCTATCTCATTGGTAACATTCTGTTGTTGTTTTATTCCATTTATCAATTTTGTCTTTATGTGTCCCGTTAATTTCTATTTTAATCTTTTTGTATATTTGTCTCCTGATATTACATAATTTAGATTTTTGTTGTAATTTTTATCTTATAAAATCTTCTGTGGCATAAATAAATATCAATATAAAATTAAAAATGTTACTAAAAGTAAGTAATATCTGGTATATTACTACCAGTAATAACCAGCAGCCTGCTTGAATATGCTTATACTATTCCTAGTTAGCCATCCCCATCCTGTTGGTGAAGTATTTTTGTCACTTTCTATTCCTAGTACGATATTACTTATTTCATCTACTTTTACTGTTCCTTTTCCATAATGTATCTAATCTATTGTCATTTACAGATTATTTGTGTGAATTTGGTCAGCATGGATAGATCTTTTTCTTATTCTTGAAATCTCCCATAGATTTTTAACTTTATAGTTAACATATTTTATTCCATGTTCCATTGATAAATTATAAGGTATTGGTTGTTTTTACTTGTTGCAATCATCATTAATGCTCACACTCAACAGACTCAATAATTGTTGCAACACATTATCCAACTTTAAATGTGAAAATTGTAGGTTTGATTTCCTTCTTCCTTCCTTCCATTCCATTCCTCTGGTAATAATGTATAAATGGTTTAAATTGTTTTAAATAAAATAATAAATAAAGAGTCTTTCTATAGTTTAAAGGAAGTATGCAAATTTAGACAAAAGTTCATATTATTTTCAAGATTATAACATCATTGGCCTAGCACCACTTCCCTAAAAAAATTTTAGATTAGTGAAAAGTCTCTGATTACATCAGAGGGACTAGTCATAAGACTTTAAAGCTTTATAATAAAATAAATTAAAAAAAACTGCAGCATACAGTTCTGCCACACAATATGCAATGGAGTGAAAGTGGGAAATGGAGTATCTTAACCATAGTTTCTCTTTACCTACCCTGCTACATGTGGGATAGAGTATGGAGCTGAAAAAATATTCATTATTAATAAAATTATCCTTATTGTTTTTGGACATGTCTTTCTATGCTTATTGTAAAGCCACAATTTCAGAAACGATCACGAACAAGAAGCAGATCGCGATCACGTGACCGTCGAGACAACCGTAGCCGCCGAGACTCTCCACCTAGAAAACGTCCAGTCATACATCAACCTTCACCTGCTAAATATGTTGTCCGGGTTCCGAGAATACCTCTTGATATGTAAGTTAGTCTTCATTATTAATGTGGTATTAGATTATATGAGTGTAGCATAGTTGGCAACTTAAAGGAACAACTAGACTCTATTAAGGACATAATTATATAAATATGGAAACTATGTATTATATATTTAATTACATAATTCTAGTTTTAAGTTTTGCCTTAAGCATATTATATTGTTTTGATAATGAAAAGAGCTGTACTACCTAACAAAGTGTAAGAAATAATAAATAAAATAAAGAGATGTGACTTATCTAAGATATCTTTGCATTATATGAAACAAAGGCTATTATGTGTATTATAATATCTTAAACTATGCAAGGGATTTTAATGAATTTTCACGAGTAAGTCATTAAATGTGACGAGACTATGCAGCCATTATCATTATCATAGAGCGCTGACTATCTGGCTTCTACTTGTACTCGTATGTATTTTTCAATAAAATGTAAATATCTGGTTTACATGAAACTAATATGTAGATTGCTTAATCATATTTTTTTATTAAATCTAACGTAAACTTACCTCTTAGCTTTTTTAGCCTTCTTTATAAACTATTAAAAGTTTTAATTTTAAATATTTTGTTCAATTTTTTATTGTACTTATATATAAAATATCTTAGAGTCAACTGAATGATTTTTATTTTTCAAAATAATCATGGATAAATGTTACATTTCATTACTAGGTTCCAGCTCTACTTGGGAAATGAATTATTTGTATTCCCTTGCTTTTATATACGACGAAAGCCCTGCATTGAGTCATGCCCCTCGAAATGCAATATCCCAAAATTGGGCCGAAAGTTTCTTAACATTAGGTTTCCTGTGCCTTCTATCTCTATTTGGGATATAGCTTTTTTTTTCATATAACATTAATATATATTGTTACAGACCTAAAATAGATGTTCCTACTCTATCACAACGCTATACAAATTTATACATACCATCAGATTTCTTTAATGCTTATGTGAAATGGGGAGAAACATTTCCACCTCAGGCTCCATTCTCTTTAAACAATCCTTGTGCATACCACATTATGAACAAAGATGTACCTAACCCAAACCCTAATGATGCAGCCTTGGAACCACCAGATGCTGATTACAGATTTTCAGCTAAGGTAAGTGTTAAATTGGACAGTTGTGTTTATATGTGTAATAATATAAATCAATAAATTTAATGTCTAAAAAAAAATAATAGACACTGATTAGATTATCAAGACTGCTAATGATTCTCATTTTATTTCAGGTAATGTTAATAAGTATGCCATCATTAGAATCATTATATCAGAAGTGTGGCCTTACGAAAGTCGATGAAAAGGACAAACGTTCCAATAAAACACCATTACATCCAACACGCTTAATAAAATTCCTCGTCGGCCAAAAGGGTAAAGGAGGTGAAAATTTTGCTATAGGTGGACCTTGGAGTCCTTCTCTTGATGGTGAAAATCCCGAAAGCGACCCCGGAGTACTGGTGAAAACAGCGATACGGACTTGTAAAGCTTTAACTGGAATCGATCTGTCCAATTGTACCCAGTGGTAAGTTACGTTTGATTTGCTCTCCCCGATGTATAGTCAGTATCCAGAGAATCCATGTTATTTGTGCTTCCATCCCAAATGAACTGACAGTATCTTCTATAAAACAGACATGCCTTTTTATCGATACGACTGAAAGTATTAAGAAGAAACTGTCGGTTCGCAAGTTGGCATAAAATGATGATGGTACGGCACACAGACCGTGGGGGAGCAGCTCGCTTGCAGTGAGTATGTAATAATGGAGTTACCCGTGACAGGTACCGAATGGTGGAGTTTTACTACTGGCGCGAGGGCGGCGGCAAGTCTCGGCTCGAGTGTGTGGTGTTGTTCCTGCCGGACGTGTGGTCGGCTCAGGCGTCGCGGGTCGAATGGTCCACGGTGCACGGCGGCTATAGAGCGGCGTGCGACGCGGCGCTGGCGGCGCTCGACGGCTCCGGGGAGCCCCCCGCGCCCGCCCACGAAGACCTCAAGGACAAATCCAAAATTGTTTGTTCCCAGTTTTTGTTTGGTTATGAATCCGGCTGCGCGCGACTATACCTCCTGACTGACAACCCGGCTGCTACGATATACGCTGATGCTGATTTTTTTTCTCAATCATTCTACGCATCAATGGCAACTCTTGTTATTTTTTTACATATAGTGCATATTGCATTAAAGTATTAGATATTAATTATTAAGTCAAGTTTTTGTATTGCCTTGATCGAGTTGTTGTTGTGATTGTAAATAAAGCTTACGGGTACATTTCAGGAGAAAGCTGCTGACGCAAATGATAGTACGATTACAATAGACGAGAATGATGATGATGATGACTGTAAACCAGAACCAACGCATTATTCTAAAATAGATTTGAGGACGATTAAAGTGGACCAGCTTAGAGAGGAATTGAGAGCTCGCAATGTTAGCTGCAAAGGTAAAATTAACATTAATAAAATTAGCAATATCTGTTACTACTGTATCTAAAAAGTATACATTGTCACACACTATATATATTATATGTATTTGAAAACACTATCAATAACTTTTAAGTAAATACTACTTATTGTACATGGAAATTGTCTTGGCTAAGTGGCACAAGGGTGTGACTGTAAAGTATAAACACGACGGTTGTGGATTCGATTTCCATTGAATGAATTATTATTTATTAATATTTTCATTTACTCGCTCAATGGGTAACAAGACAAAACGCGGCGTTAAGTTTCTGCACTCAACAAATAATACCTCATTCGGTGGAAAATGGGGAATGGAGTGTCTTAACACTAGGTTCCCTTTGCCAACCTTATTGTAGACGTGATGCAGCGTGAAGCTGAAATTCTCTTGTATTTCTCGTTACATTTATTTCTCTATTTTCTCCTATGATTACAGTTGCCATACTGTAACATTCTGTTTATGGGTGCCCATCTATATTTTAACCCCCCTATCGCGAGTGAAAACCTGGCGACTAGTAATAAAGCAACACAGGCCTAAACTAAAGCACTTGTACTAAACAAGAAAATTGTAACTTGTTTTAAAGTAGACATAACTTCTGTATATTTACATAGTGTGAGAAAATAACCTTTTATCACAGGTAACTCCAATATAATTTATATGAGAAATTAAGTTATCTATTATTTTTATTATTTGCCATGTGCATACTATGAGGCCGTCGTAGCGCAGTGGCCCAGTGGCTAACTGTTAGCGAGACAGTTGCAGTTTCTATTTCTACTCTGAAGAAAAATGAGAATTATTTTTATTTTACAAGACAAACTGAAATTAATTTTGTTCAAACCAATTTTCATTTAACACAAATATGAATAAACAATTGACCATTGTTTTATATTTGTACTTAATAAAAATCTTATTTTCTTTTGTTTACAGGCTTGCGTGCACAGTTAGTGTCTCGTTTATCGAAGCTTATAAAAAGTGAAGAAGCAAAAGAAACAAAAAGTGACGAGGTTATGGAAGTCGATGATGACGAGCAGGAAGAAAAAAAAGATAGTACGCTGGAAACGGGTGAAAAGACGGAAGAAAAAGATACAGAAAATAAAGAAAAAACGGAAAAATGTATGTATTGCACCAAACAATTTTATTTAGCTTCACATTCACTGTATTCTGCATTTGGCAGAGCAGAGGGAACCCAGTGTTTCCCACTTTCTCAAAAAGCATCTGTTGAATGGCAGAATCAAAACGGTGATTTGCCTTGTTGCCATAGTGAGGAAATTAAAATATTAAATAATTCATTCCCCCTAGAGAGAATCGAAGCCACAGCTCGTTTACGCTTGTGCCACTACGACACGACGCCCTCTATCACTGTAGTGTTCAATATTAAAAAAAAAACAACCATCCAAATTATCGTAACTAAAATTTAAATTTATTTATTCAATACTAAAAGGTATATCTACGCGGGATACAGCGAGAAGCTGATTTATTTTATTTTTTACCAAAATGTAAAGTAAAAAAAATATGTTTTTTTCTCTCGGTGTCTTTAGCAGTTATAGCTTTTTGGTAATTAATTTCTTAATTACATAATAAGTAAGAGCCTAGTCGCCGAAAATGTATTACACTTTTTGAAACTTAAAATATTAATATATTATTTTTTTTAATACAGCCGAAGATTCGACAGCTGTAATATCTGATGATAAAAAAGATAAAAGTGACATAAAAGACAGCAGTACAGATGATGCAGATAAGAAAAAAGACAAGGAAGATAAAAAAGAGGAAAAAGAAAAGAGTCAAGAGAGAAATACTAAACCAAAAATTGATAGTGAAGCAGAAAAGAAAAGGGTATTTTTTTATAAATACTTCAATTTAGTAGCTTATATTTAAACAGATACTTTATTTTTGAAAACTGAGTTTGTCTTAAAACTTTACTTTTTGTTTTAAGATATATTTTAGTGAATTTGACCAGTACCAGTCTGTATATACAACTAATTCAATACCCAATAGTGGGTATAAGTTATTTTCATTTCCTCTATTCTCTATTTATTACCTAAAAAAGTAACTTAACTAACAAATTGACTGTGTTACAGATAGAAAAAGAGAAGCAAATATTAAAATCAAAATATGAACTGCCAAGCTCTCCTCATATAATTGTGCATCCTAATGGTGCAGCCAAAGGTGGCAAGTTCACTTGTAGTGTTGCCACATTATCATTGTTGCTAGACTATCGGATTACTGATAATAAGGAACATAGTTTTGAGGTAAGTTCTGTTTGGTTATTTTTCCTGCATAAAACAGGTTTTATTTTTCCTGCATAGTTTGTAGGATAGTGTTAAGGCACTCTGGTCCCCATTCATCGTTTGTCTTGTTACCAGAGCAATAAAGAAGGGAATGAATTATTTCCTTCAAGTGATAATCGAATCTACAACCATTATTTCCAGTCGGTTGCTATGCTACTGCCAAACATCGGCCTCCTGGTATAATTCTTGTGTGTGGAGATAAGAAGGCTCGAGAGTGATATGGACTATTTTAAAATAGACTGGTGAAATAAGTTTTTCTCATTGGAAAAGCTGTTATGATGAGTGTTGAAAACACACACATCTTAACGGCTTGATTGGATTTTTTGGATTTTTGATTGGATCATATAAATGTTTATTCATATATTATTTTTTGTTTTAGATATTTGTATTTGCTGAATTGTTTAATGAAATGTTGATGCGTGATTTCGGCTTTTATGTTTATAAAACTTTATACACTTTACCCGAAAAAGCAGAGGAGGTCAAAGAAAAGGATAAGAGTGTAGAAAAAAGCGATAAGAAAGATGAAAAGAAGGATGAGAAGAAATCTGAAAGTGACAAAAAAGAAGAGAAAAAAGATGATAAAGATAAAAAAGATGATAAGCGGGATTCACGGAAAAGGGAAAGAAAGGTTTGTGTTTTATAGTACTTGTATAGTTATGTTGCACAGTACTTCCTTTTTACGCAAGTAATAATTACCTAAGGTCCAAAAGTAGACCCGACCTTCGTTATTTTATAATACCTGAAAGTTTATGTGCGCGTATACCCAACACTGGTAAATACTATCAGGGAATATGGATTATTTATTTTAACTTTCGTTAAAGTATAAAGGTTATTTTTTTTATATTTTCTTGGAAATAATATCAGAAATGACATACGAAATAATAAGTTTGTAGGCATAAGCCTATTTGGGTACGCCCCGCCAAACACCCTCATAACCTATAAAGGTTATGAGGGTGTTTGGCGGGGCGTACCCTGCTAAGGGTCGGGAAATGGACAACGTCATTTCACAATAACTTTCAGGCTTTATAAAATTACAAATTAGAAGAGTATCTCTTTCACTCTCTAAAAATAATTTCTTCTGAGCTATTAATAATATTGACAATCCATCAAAGATTTCAAACAAAAATGTATTATTCTACTAATCAATTTTTTGAATTTTAAAACTCTCAACTAAAAATATCACTACTACCTCATTGTCGCAACGTGCTTGTGTCACAAAAAGTGCTAATACAATTTTTATAAAACATCGTTTAGAACTATCGCGATAAATAAAGTTTTCGATTAAAAGAAACCACATTCAATTCCGTTCATTCAGGTTCATTAATTCAGGAGTTATGGTACACAGACACGTCAAACTTATAATTTACAAACTCCCTTTTTGCGTCGGGGGTTAAAAATTAAATTACCAATTCCATTAGGTATAGGTATCCAATTCCGCTGCTAATATTCTTAATTTGTTATATACAAAATAAAATTAAATTATTTTTTAAACACAAAAATCTTGACTAGAATGTAAATAACATCTCAACGAAAATATCCAGGATTCACGTAGCGATGACGAGCGGAGCAGTTCACCGAAGCGTCGAAGCCGCGGCGTTGAACTCCCCCCGGATCCTTACCTGCTGTTGTCTCTAGTGTACTTCGACACGGCGCGCGGTGGCACCGTCACGCGTAAGGACCTGCAAAATTTGTTCCTGAGCCTGGGCTTGCAGTTGTCGAGGTCGCAAATAAAGAATATTATGGATAAAGTGTGTGTGCGGGATACGTTTAGTTATAAGTGAGTATGTTTTATGTTATTGTTTCGATTTTTAAAAGAGTAGAATTAAATATCGTCGTGGAGTGGCACGCGACGGTTGTGGGTTCGCACTCGAGGAAGTCTATTATTTTCATTTCTTTGGTCTGCTAAGAAGATAAAGCGCGGCCTTGAATTCTCTCTGCCTACATTGCCATATATGTGATACAGTGTGTGAATATATATTACTTGAATATTATTGTCACTCAATACATAATGCCTTCAGAATTCACAGTAAAGTAGGGAGTGGAGAGTTTCAACAGTCCCCTGACTTACCCTGGTACATGTGGCACACAATGTAAAGCTTTTAAATGAATATTATTATAAACCAATTGTACCTCTTTATTTGTTTTAATAGCATATTTTATTAATTCAGGTCATTAGTACAAGCTATCAAGGATGTGGCAGCGGGCGCACCTGAAGCTATTCAGGACCTACCACTCGACAGCACCGTCACTAACAATGAAGTACCTCCTCAGGTTAGTATCACATTTTTTTACCTTCACTCTTCATCTCACATATAGCAGGAAAATCGTGGGGAGGGAAGAGGGAAACCTAGTATTAAAACAGCATTCTCCACCGGTTTTCGAGATATAGATTGATGGAACTCAATGCAGCACGTTGTCTCCGACCGACCGAGGAAAGGAAAATAATTTCCTCAAGAGGGGTTCAAATCCACAATCAAGGAATAGTCGCGTTTACGACCGCTGAGCCGCAGCGCCATGGCGACCTCATGCCATAATGTTTGCATTTATTCACATGTGTATTTCACTTATTGTATCACAGTAGAGCATCTTTATTAACAGTTTTTTTCGTATCAATAAATAATATTGTACTCCTTTTTTTCTCAATCTTATTAAGCAAGAATTTAACCTATGTTGTTTTTAATGTAGTTTTTAGTTATTTATTTTTGCTTGCAATATATTTTATTGAGGCCAGTCGTGACGCAGTCGCACAGAGTGTGACTGTAAAATCGACTGGATGTGGGTCCGATCCCCACTCAAGGAGATAAAATATTTACTTATATTTATATTTTCATTCCTTCGCTTTGGTGTCAAGGCAAACCGCGGCGTTGAGTTTCGCCACTTAACATGAAATGTCTCCAGAACTCGGCGGAAAGTGAAGAGGTGTGTCTTAACACAAGGTTTCTCTGCCTACCCTGCTGTGTGCAGGATACAGCGTGAAGCTGATTTAATTTTACATTTTATCGAAACATATTCATTCAAAACAGAGGCAATTCATATTCACAGATTGCGGAACTGGAAGCAACAATAGCGTCAGGCAATCGGGAACTCCTGCCAGTGTTCAATAGAACTACAGATAGTGCCAGCTCTGATGCTACGGGTACAAAAGATGTCAGCGACAGTGGTTAGTTAAATATAATATTTAGGTTTTGATAGACAACACGAAGTCACTCATTGCTTTTCAATATTTTCGAGGCCGCCATGGCGCTGACTATAGACGCTTCCACTCGGAGAAATTAAATATTATCAATGCCTCATAACAAGACAAAACGCGACGTTGAACTCCACCACTCAACACGCAATCTTTCCAAAAGTGTGCGAAAAATGTGACCCAGAGTGTCTTAGCACTAGGTCAACTCTGACCTGCTGTATGCAGGAAATAAAATATTTACCTATAAATTATAACTTTTCAACAGGTATAGTAACATACAAGTCCCGCGTGGTGGACATAGGCGCGCTGCTGGCGGTGTCCGCGCGGTGGGCCGGTCAACGGGCGAAGCTCGAAACGGCGTTAGCTGAACAGGCGGCGGCGTTGCGCGCTGCACGTGCCGCCGCAGCCAACACGCAGCGTGCAGAGCGCGGCGCCCAAGTGCAACTGAATGATGTATGCGCAGCGCTAAACGCCGCTAAGGCTAGGATTGGCTCGCTTACTGTGAGTTTTTTGTTATTTTATTTTGTATATAACCACAATTTGTGTAGGATATATTTAGCTTTTTTAGGGTCAATAACATTCTGTTGTCATTTATATAGTGTTTGCTAATTACTCAGGGACTTTATTAGAATTAATTAATTAATTTTATTTATTAAAATCAAATGCAATGGCGAAAACAAATAAGCATAGTCTCTAGCTTGAAAAATGCTATATATTTTTGAATGCCTTGGTAGAAATATCTAATAAATATACAACATGTTTCTTAACTTTATTACAACGGTGACATCTTGCTAATTTTAAATAGCAGAATCGATAGTTAATATTATTCAATACACTATATTATTAAAACAATAATTATTCTCCTTTTTTATTTAAAATTTGTCCCTGATTTACCAAAACCTTTGTATCCATTTTATTTAAATAGTCCATTTATTTTTGTAACATTTGTATCTGTTGTGTGCAATAAAGAGTACTCTATAACATTCTATTTAAAAATTATATAATAGTTAAATTTTGTTGATACAGGCAAGCTCCAAAATATTCCATTCTGCTTTAAAAAGTATTCAAGCAAAAGTTGAAGCCGTTGTCAATATAAAATATGAAGATGATGATGTTGTTGAAGTTGTAAATGGACCTTCCAAGTAAGTTACAATTTAAATATTTAAACATAGTAATATTCTATTAACTTCGAAGACGTCGTGGCGTAGTCTGACTGTAAACGCGATGGTCGTGGGTTTGATTTAAAGTTGGATGGATGAATTGTTCTTATTTGGTCGCTCTGGTTTTAAGACAAAGTGCGGCGTTGAGTTTCGCGCAATGTCTGGGAAAGTGGACAAATTTATCATTGAATAATTTACTAGGTTACCAATTTAATAATCGTCAATAAACTGTACTATTTTTTTTTATAGGACTGAAAAAGACGTTAAAGATAAGGAGTCTAAAGATGAAAACATTGATACAGACAAGAAAGAAACAGAAGACGAAAGTAATATCATCACAAAAGAAGAAAATATTAAAGAAATTAAAGAGACTGATAATAATGCCACAGAAAATATGGACCTTGATGATAAAGAATAAATAGTATATAAGTGCTAGTGTAAACCATTACTGCGTAAAGTATTTACTCATTCACTTCGTACCTTTTGCTATTACTGTACAAAGAATACTTCTCAAATGCATCTAGCAATAATTTGCATCCACTTTTATATCGAAACTCTTTGTAATGTGCTTCAGATTTTTTATTGTTGTTGCCAAAATTTCATTTAAATTACCAGTTAATTTTCTTATAAAATAATAAAAGTAGTTAAGATATGAGAAAAGAATTTTAAAATTACTAATATAAGTAAAATTAAATTTATTATGTCATCTAAATGTATCTTAATAGTTATATTTCAATCAAATAATTATATCAATTTCTCTTATGTTTTGGTTGATTGAAGCCTTCGTAGCGCAGCGGCACATCTGATTAAACGGCGCATAGCTTATATTTAAGTTATTTTTCATTGGGCTCTGATAGACAAAGTCCGGCGTTGAGTTCCGTTCACTCAATACTCAAATATCTCGAAATGTGGGGAAAGGAGTGTTTCATTCATTGTCTAGCCTGATTATAAATTTCTATCCAAGAATTGTACAAATAAACTTTCAATATTTATATATTGTCACAAAAAATAACTCAATTACATAGTTTAAGAAATAGCTATGTAATTTAAAAATATGTCATTGTCTTCCCAATTGTAGAATGTGAATATCAAAAATGAATAACTAGATTGACGAAAACAATTTAATGATTTTGTACCATTTTTTGTTAAATAATCGACGCAGTGGGATAGTGTCTGATTGTAAACCCAAAGGATATGGGTTCGATCCTCACTTGAGGAAATGATTGTATTTAAGTTACTTGATTATATTTCCTAACACTAGGTCCCCTCTGCCTACCCTGCTATATGCGGGGTACAACAAGAAGCAGTAAAAAAATTATATAAGGTTATAGCAATATTTGGAAATGTATGCAAGGTTGTAACTTATCTTAATATTTACATTTATATCGGCATATAGCGTTTCGGTATATGTAGGTGATATATATTATATTTGGTGATGTGTGAGTGAATTTAATCAATAAGAATGCAAAATGGTGGCAATAAAGTCATCACAAAAACATATTATTTTCTTTTTTTTCTCCTTTCCTAAAGTTAAATGTTAAAGTGACACTATTCAAAAGCAACACATTTTACAGTACAGCATTAAAAGTTATTTTTTGAGAAATTGAAAAGGCTTTTGTATAAGGATTAACTTTTTCTATATTAACGTTAAATATTATTTCACAACATGTAGTTATATTTCTAAATATGTTATTTTTTTATGTAAAGTACAACCACTCATACAAGCAAAGTAGGTGTAAAGAGTTTTTGCCATATCTCGATTAATTCCATTCTTATAGAAGAATAGTATAAAGCAACCTTTTTTCTATTTGGATCTCAAAATATTTTCTTTAAAATTCGTTCATTTTGTATTCTATTGCATGAACGTATTGCAAATAACTGATCTAACTAACCTTTTTTAAGTTCTACGTTACTCTAAATAAAATGTCTTATTTGTATTAAAGAATATCTGACTTAAAATTTTCTTCAAATAATAATCTTAATAGTAAAAAATCACTTTTTCATAGACAACGTTTTATATTCATTTTTGCTTCAATTATGTAAAATATAGAATGCCTAGAAAATGTTGAGACTGTATGCGTTGCATAAAACACATACTCTATAGAAAGATATTTTTCCTTAATATTTATTCCAAGGCGTTAAATTCGTTGCTATGTCAACTATATATATTTACAATATTATTTTAGTTTCCTTTTGGTACAATCATATAAATAACTACTGAAACAATAAGTTTCCGAAAGTCTGTCATAGAGGCTAAGTACTGTACGGTCAACAAGTCCTGGCCGCCCTTAAATTACGTTTTCTGCACTTTTACGCATTATTTACTCGGTAAAAAAATAATCAAAAGTAAGCAAAAAAAAAATAGGGGTCGACTACGGAAGGCTTGCCCGCAGCTTCTCCTACCAGCCTTTACGAATGCTGGCAGGGGTCGCTAAGGTCGCAACGTTCCATCCGCCATAGTGCACTTCGAGAAAGCACTTCCAAGGCGACGCGCACCCGTGCATCCCCGCTGAGGACCGCCACCCAACACGCCATGCCCGGAACGGCGGGAGGTGGAGGACGGAGCTACAAATAGCTACATGGAATGTAAGAGGAGGGATGGAAGAAAAGAAGAATGAATTATAAGATGTAATGGATAATAGAGATTTGGATGTCGTTTGTGTGACTGAGACCAAGCGAAAAGGCAATGACACGACCGATTTACCAGGCAGTCGGGTCGCTTTCTAGGCCGGCGTAACAGAGAGCGAGTGGGGCTGACAAGGTGTAGGTGTATTATTGTTCTCTCGACTGGTTAGTGCAGCGGTTGAATACAAGGCGATCAACTCCAGACTGCTTTGGGTTCGCTTCAAGCTGGGGTTAACAAGAATATTCTTGTTAGTGCTGTGTAGCCGTTCCGGACATGGCGTGTTGAATGGCGGTCCCCAACGCCGCATTCGTCGCCACTTGACACACCAGCGGGGACACACTAGTGCGCGTCGCCTTGGGGGGCGCCCTATCAGTGTGCTCTCTCGAGGGGCACGTGGCGGATGGAACGTTGCAGCCCTAATGGGGGCTGGCGGGGGTCGCTGCGAGCAAGCCTTCCACCTTGGACCCCCAATGTAAGAGAGATCTGAAAGGCTGTCGTGGGGGGGCCAAAGGGGCTTAAGACCTAGAAGAAGGTGTATAGATCAGATCTTTTCCCTCCGCATGATCACAGAAAAAGTCCTCCATTAACCAAAAAGTTTTTTGTGCTTTTGTGGACTTGGAAAAGGCGTTTGACAGAGTGTGAGAACGAAATTATAAGAAATACTACCCCGGTACAATGTGAGTTACTCTGAAAGGACTGTGAAAATAATGGTCTAAATCTGAATGCGAGTAATACAATATTAGAAAAAGAGAATGAAGTGGTACATTTGGGAAGTATGTTTAGTAGATATGGAATATACGAGATGGATGCGAAAAGGCGTATTGCTGCCGGTAACAAGATTAGTGGTGCTTTAGCTGCATTGATGAAACGGCGAAGCGTCAGTACTGCTGCACGTTTGGCCGTAAATAATGCATGGGTATTCTAGATTTTGTAGAAGAATAAAAGAAATATGAATGCTGTGGAGATGCAATCTTTGTAGGATTTGTTTAACTGATCGAATGGGCAATGAAGAGATATACAGAATGGCAGGTACAAGCGAGGATGTCTCGGTGAGAATGTGGAATAACGTGCTCAGTTGGTTTGGGTACATCGGAAGAATGAATGATGGAAGAGTGACACAAAAAAAATATGAGGGAAAAATGAGCAGTAAGAGAGATGGGGGAGACCTCGGTTGACTTTCAAAAACACAGCATCAAAGATACTAAAGGAAGATCACGTAAACCCTTCGAAGGGCATATATGAAGTGGTTCATAACAGTGAACGAGGCGAAAGAGGTATGCAGAGACCGTAGCGTTTGGCGCTCCGTTCTCTCTGACTACCCCGCTATGGATACAGCGTGAAGCTAGGTTAGATTAAGAAAAAACCTTAGATCAAATCTGCGCAGCCATCTACAGCTAACTGCAGGCAGCCACGACTGATTGACCGTACTGTGACAATGTGTTTTCTCGAACAATAAATCGAATAGAAATGATTTTATTCAAGAGTAAGAATATATATAAAGAACTTGTTTACGAATAATCAAATAATCGGGGACTAACACCGCATATCGAATACCATGCACACGACTTTATAGGCACTTTACAAACTTCATAAAATATTTTTCAAGCTATAGTAATATTTAGAAGGTTCAAATGAAACACATGGGCTTATGTAAATAATTTTATTATAACATGCATAAAAACTTAGCTTTATTGTCCTAAAAGATGTTGCAAAGTATAATACTTGGTAGTTTTGAGCAGAAAAAAATATAAGCAAAGACTTACACTAAATAGGAATGCGGATAAAATATTTAAAGAACATTACAGCCTTATAAATGAAAACATAATAGTATGGATTATACACTAAGTTATTATTATTATAATTACCTATTTTACTATGATTTGACTATCCTATAATTTTTTTTTATGAAAATATACTAAAACAATTTTTAAATAGTTAATCAAGCTTATAATTTAAATTAATTACTCATATTACAGAGAAATCTCATTGACAATGAAAGAATTTATACAATACTTTGAATACAGTGATTAATTTTGAAAACAATGGAAAAAAGACTTTAATTTAACAATAATATTATTTTTAGTGACTATGTTCATGATCTTATTATAATACAGTCTTAGTACATCAGGAAAGAGACTTTTTTTAATATACACTTTTTTATATCTTTATTGTGGATTTACAGTTTAAAAATGTAAAGATTTTTAATAATTTATGTGAGCTTCCAGCATTCTATCATTTTCCCACTTTATTCCCAGAAAATCTGGAGACAAATATATGTATATAACTTTATTTCTTAAGCTGTGTGACAAAATTATTATTTTTACCTTAACTTAAAAGTATCTATCAAAAGGAAAAGTCATTTTGTAGACTTTTATTTTATTTTGTTAAATTAAATTATAGGAATAGCATGATCTTAAATTAATTACTATAACGACAACGACGCCATCTATGAAGATTTAATATATAGCATTGGTATTACAAAACTAGATCTAACATAAATATTATAATGGTTGTGGGTTCAATACCAATAAAAACAAATATTTATATAAAATTATTTTTGAAAACTTATGGGGTGTGGCAGAGTAGAAAACCTTCAATCTTCAAAAAAATACATTACGTAAATATCGTACGTTTCTTGTCTTTAATAATGATAAGACAAATCACTTAGGTATATGATTCTGTAGTCGAAAAATAAAGAAAAAAAAATGTGCTTAATGTTTCGTTAACGATAAAACAGACAGAACATGCATTACCCCAAAAACAAAACAAATCGAAATTTAGACACAGGGTTCGACATAGTTCCCGGGGAAGAGTCCCGTGACGCCGTCCATGACGCCCTCCCACCAGCCGTCGTCGTTCTTTTTCAGTACGTAGATGACAGCACTCTCTTGGAACGAGAGCTCGTCCTCCTTGTCCGCGTAGTAGTCGTATATGGCCACAACTGGAAATTATGTAGTTTTTATATAGGATAATACGATCGTGAAATGAATGGTAGACTATTTGACTTTAAAGTTCATGTTAACACGAATATGTATAGCATTTGGAAGAAAAGTCTGTTTGAATTGTTTTGTGTTGTACTGGAGTTAATATAGGTAATTTTTCTTTCTTTTCACAATATATCTCGTGTATAGAGGGCATAGAGGGGACCTAGTATAAATACACTCAATTTGTTCCTCACGCACTGCCATATTTTTGAGGTAATTAATGCATGTTAAATTGCGAAATTCAAAGTTGTACTTTGAATAGCTAAGCAACTAAACGCGGGTACTTGAAAAAAAATTAAATATAATTATTTGTCGAGTCGATTGACTATCGACAATTATAGGGATTACTGCCATATCAATTTACCTTTCTCAATATAATTCTTCGGCACCCATCCTGGTAAATCTTCTTCATCGGGCACAATGGCTGGCACTGCGTTGGTGTACTGAGTGCCCATCTTATTCTGAAATTTTGTTAAAATATCATATAAATAGTATTTAAATTACATATANTATATATATATATTTGAACATTCTTTCATGATTCTAATTATCTATAATATCTTAATTTTCAAGTATTTTTTTTTTATTTTGCACTATAGTTTAAAATATAATATAACGTTACTAATCCACATATGAAGTGTAGGGTGGCGTACCTGCATGAGGTGCGGCCTCCCGAAGGCGTCCCCGACCAGCTCGTCGTCGAGCGGCGGCGGCGGCAGCGGCGGCGACACCGACCCGCCGCGCGCCGAGCCCGCGCCCGACGCCGACGACGACGACGCGCGCTGCACACACACACACACTTAGTTCGTGCAACCACCTACACCTACACCATAGTACAGACGAGGAGTCGTGGTCTCTTCTACGGGTTTAAAGATAATTTAATCACTCTGCGTCAAATAAAAACAAGGACATTTAGAGCTGTAAGCAATATTAGAAGCAAAACCTACGCACTTTTCGAAACCAGAATGGAAGTTATTTTTAACTGTATATGGAATAAAATATTGAATTAGGAATCATTAGAAGTTAAACCAGCGTTATCAGCAGGATGAAGAATAAACACAGGTTCAACTCTAAACAATTTTATAAATATTAATTCGGTAGTACGCAAATAACTATAAACTATAAAACATAACATTTTCAGCCCCAAAAAATACAAAAAAAAATATTCAATTAATAATAACATAGTTATTGAAAAAAAAAATATTTTTTGGAAATTATAGATTGTTTGCTGCCGTACAAAATATCTTGCCATAAAATTTAAAAAGTCTCGAATGTGCAAAAAACATGTCGATCAATGAATATCGATCATCCCTATATAGTAGCACAGACGACAACTCGGGAACAGGAACTGTTGGCACATCGTCACAATACACATTATTACTATGTAAGAGAGATTACAGTTAAAAAAAACAGGTCTAGTAAGAGTTAAAGTCGTCCATGATTGTAGACGAGAAGTCCAACTTATAAATATTGCAAATTTTAAGTTTGTATAAGCTCATGTTGTATGAAAAGAATCGCATATGTTTGTAATATTTTCTTTCTGTAATACATCTACCTAAACTATTTCATCTTCCTTTGTATGTTAAGTCTCACTTCTTGCCAAATTTTATATAAAATGAAACAAAAACGAAGCAGCTCGTATCTTTTGATCAGAAGGAAGGGCAAATTTTTTCTGTACACCAAGAGACTGTAGACCTGATAATATGTGATATTAATTTCAGCTTTATACCACGACGAATCGACAGATACACAAAATGTAAATTGTTTACCTATAAAATGTACCATAAAAAATATAAAACAATCAATAAATAAATGTACTTATATGATTTTTTATCAATATTCATTTTAAAAAATACCAATACTCACATGTCCAGGCAAACTCATAGAATGCTGACTGTGCTCACCGTCCGATCCAATTAGTGGTGAAGGCGGAGCTACAAAATAAACATACAAATTAAAAAAAAACATAATTTTCACTACTACTACGTTACTAGTGAAAAGTTTATAAAATGTAAAAAAGAAATATATATTTATATGTTAAAATTATTTTAAAGTACAGTACGATCGACAAGTCGCAGCTACCATGATGTAAGGGATTCCTTTACTTTTGCAAATTGTTCCCTTACTTTCACTTCCCGTAAATAATCAAAGCTAAGAAAAATGTTAAATTCAAATCTGCGCAGCACAACTAACCTCCGATCGTACAGTAAATAAATATTTGTTTATGATTTTTCTATTAATTAGGTCAGCTTCACGCTGTATCTCGCACACAGCAGGGTAGGCAGAGGGAACCTACTATTAAGACACTCCGTTCCCCACTTTCTGCCGAATTCTGGGGATCGAACCCACAACCAGTCAGTTTTACAGTCACACTTTGTGCTGCTGCGCCACGACCGGCCTCAATTAATTAGGTACTTAATTAAATATAATATTTTTTTAACTTGACGCTTTATCCCACACATAGCAGAGTAGGCAGAGACAACTTAGTAGTTTACCACCCAAAATCGAGATACTGTGTATCTCAAGCTCACATTGTCTGCCAGAGCGGGTTAAAAGAAAATAGTTCCTTCCCCTATTATTATATTTCTACAAATCGAACTTAAAATCATAGCGCTAGCAGTAAAAGACTATTTATTCTATTGCTCAACAAGGGTCTCTATGATTAAAAATAAGAGATTTAATAAAACGTACGCGGCATACTCGAGTGGAGGTCTTGTTGGGAGTAATTGGATGGTGATTGATGCTGATTGGGGTGCACCATGCCAACCTGCAATGTATCAAAATAGGTACATATGTGTATAGGTATACACTACTAGTGGAAAAAAATAAATATGTTAAAATATATTTCCTCGTCGTCAGATCCTGGAAAAATAATTATAATTTTTAACAAAAAAAAACCGACTTCAACCGGATCCCATAATCAGAACTTAACCAAATTCTCATCAAACTAAAGTGTATCCTATCCTTTTAGTTCATTTGTCACGCACACACTTTATGCAAATTGAAGACTTTTGGGATTTTCTCATGGATAACTTTATTGGAAATGGACTGAATTAAAAACCACACAGGAAGCACCAGCTTTTAAATAAAAGAAGAATTATCAAAATCAGTTCACCCAGTCAAAAGTCCTGAGATAACAAACATAAAAATGTAAAAAAAAGTCTAAGTGATAGCTTCCTCCTTCCGAAAGTCGGTTAAAAAGAAAAGAATTTTTAAAATAAATGATATGAAATACCTGCGGTTGTGTGACAGGCAGCGTGGAGTACCCGGGCGGGCGGCGCGGGTAGTTGGGCGCGTAGTGCGACGGAACTTGCGGGGGCGCCACCGCGGGCGGGGTGCGGTATTCGCGAGAAGATTTACCTAAAAATGAGATTTATTGTTTATTAAACATAATTTTAACTGCATAATGCACCAGGAACGATTGAATATAAATCACAGCCATTTTGATGTCCACTAGAAAGGATTAAACAATTACTTCCGCCACTGACTGTGCAATGTGTGACATCTAGAAAATTGGGTGGGTGGTGCTTGGTGAATGGGGAATTTAACAACTAGGATTTGGTTACATTGCTGCCAAATTAACTAAGATTGTGCTTAGTTAAAAATAAATCATCAATTAAAATGAAAATAAATTTTCCTTTGCCCTTCATGCTGTATCTTGTATGTAACAGGATTAAACATTTTGATAAGAATTTCAAAAACTTGGTAGGCATAGTATCAATATGCTTATTTCAACAAATAAAACAACATACCAAGAGTCCCTCTACCCAGTGTCCCTGTATTAGCGGCAGAAGCGGATCTCACTACTGCAGGTGGAGTAGGAGGTTTAGTGGTGGGAGCTGGCAGAGGAGCTGCACCTGCTGAACCTGAACGACGACCTCGTGGGGTGCCATTGCTGCCGTTCCAACGTGCACCGTGGCCGATATCATCAAGAGCTAGAAATGTGGATGGTCTTATGATGAAAAAAGTGATATCTTCTTTTCAAACTAACAACTGCCATATTTACAATCATATAAAATATACTTGTGCCATTGCATCACAACAGTTACACAAGTAATATCTGCATACCTATTAATATTATTATCCATCAAATAAGAATTTTACAAAATTCAAACATTAATAGTATAATGAATATATTTTCTTATACATATATTATAGTCTTGTGTACTGACATTAATTATAAGGTTATATGTATGTATGTGTATAATATGCAAACCTAAAGATCATTTCTTTGTATTTTAGTTACATATAAAGGCAAAAGTTGTAAAATAAAATATTGTTAAAGTTAATCATGTCATCAGTTTAGTATGCATAAATGAAAAAAAATACTATATTGAGGCCATTGGGATGCTTTCACTTGGAATGGAACTTCATGGTTTTTTTTATAGAAAATGGATGGCTGTGAATATCTTAAAATACATTAGATATTTAGACAGTATTATAAAAGATCAATATCTAAAACCTTTTTAAACAGTTAAAAGATAAAACAAATTACCAGAATAATCAATTCCTTTTCTGACATATTTTATAGGTTTCTCAGGATTAGCAGGAGCAATAATTTTGTATTGGCGATTAGTAACTTTGTTTGCAGTTAAAACTCCAATCTCTCTTCTTGCTACCTTTTCCTTATGAATAGCAACTGTTTGTGCAATATGATTCATTTGACCTTCCATTTCTGCGAGTTGCATAGTTTGTAATTCTAAAAGTTGAAGGAAGTTATATGCAAGAGTATTTATTTGATAAGCGACGCTGGCCAATGACTGCGTCGTATAATTTTTAGTACTCTCAAGAGCTAATCTTTTATTTTCAGATTGAAAGTAATTTGCTTCACAATACTCTGCCACTCTTTCAAGATTGGTATGACTATCGGTGAGATGGTTTCGTCCTTCAGGAATGTCGGTTTGTAGCAACGCTGCCAGTTCTGCCATTTTGAAGCCTAAATAATAATAAACCGCATTATTTTTTATAATATTACTCGTTTTAAACAAGACCAGAGTTTGATTATTAGTTACAAGTAGTAATTCAGCATAAATCCTTTTGGTGATTTTATAGACTACATTAAATCATTTGTAATGAATATTATTTGACAAGCTTTTCATATTTTAAATAATAGGCTATTAGAATTACCTTTTTTTACTAATGAACGTAACTGTGTATAACTTTTTAGTACAAATTTCAAAAGAAATACATTACTTTTAATAAAATAAACACCCCACCCACGACAACTGTCAAAAATGTTCTGAATCGATTCACCATCACAGAATCACATATAATACTTAAAAAAAGGCCTCAGTTTTTCAGTCTTTTTATATAAAAGTAATTTTCAATTGTATTATAAATAAGTATAGAGATATTAATTATATAATATTTGTTGTATTTTATTTAAATTATATTAGTCCAAATTCCAATGTTAGTTTATGTTAATCGTTATCTGTCAACATTTCATCCATATTTTTATTTATTATTCTGTTGATTCGGTCAATCGAAGAATATCTGCCAATCGACATTATATATCTATTTTATTGCTATTGTATTGTTAAATGTTCATAATTTTTATAAAAGATGTAAAAAGCCAAGCTTAATAAGTGATAATCAAAATGGGTACAAACGGTAATGGTCGCCGGGGCGGTGCTAAATTACCTGATGTACGCCGTCCTATGGAGGAAGGCGAATGTGTGAGTCTAAACGATGAAAGCCCTGAATTAGACTTCGTTTATGATGACTGTGACACTCAAGCAAATGAAATAGCCGAACTTTACAGCTATACAGAGCATCCTGAATTTCAACTCAATGTAAAGGCTTTCGAAGATATAATGGAAGAATTCAATTTTCCTCCTAGTTGGCAGAGGCTTTCTAATAAACAACAACGTACTGTTGTAATGAAGCTGCTGGAACATTTGGATGTTGCTGTAACAGAAATACGTATGAGGGCCACACGTTGTATTTTATACCTTGCCCAAGGATGTTGGGCCGAAATGCAATCTGATGCGGAACAAGCTCACTGGGCTCGTCTTAATATTATGGTTTTGTATGAAATGGGAACTTTCGCAGCCTTCGTTGAATTATTGAACTTAGAAATTGTAAGAAGCAATGCTGCTGTAGCATCTAGGAAGCTTGCTGAATCGTTAGCAGATTCAACTAATTTGAGAGTCATATTATCGGTATTATATCTCATTACAGAGCATATGAGAACTGAAAAAGAAAACCCAGATTCAGAATATAAACATTTAGTAAAAATGTTCAAAGAAGAAATAGGAACACCTTTTGGAGAAGAACTGTTGCCAGTTAAACTTCTTGGTATGGTAACACAATTGTGTGCAGGCACAACTCCTCATTTCCCAACTAAAAAAGTACTTTTACTTTTATGGAAAATATTACTTGTCTATCTAGGTGGTTCTAAAGAATTAAAAGAACGGAAAGCTAGACTTCGTGAGAAATATGGGTTGCCACCAGTAATGGAAGACACTCTTGAAATAATTAAAGGTATGAGATCCAGCTCTCCCCCACCTAATGCAACAGATATGTTAGAAAATCAAAATCCTGGACAAAGGAAGTTAAAGGAGAATGAAAGAGCTCTCCGCAGACAAACATTTATGAAACAAACTTCCTTGGATGAATCAGATGAGCAAATGTTTGTAGATAAAGAAGAAACCGGAAATGGATCTGAAGATTACTCTATGGAATTTCAATCAATGTCTGCAGATAGCATTCAAAATGCCAATGCAAATCAAAATTGTCCATATTACATGTACATAAAACAATTTGACAGTCCTCCGCCACCTCCTCCCTTACCAAGAAGCTTGCCTTGGAAATCAAAAGTAAGACAAAAAGATATTGATATGTTTCTAGATAATGTAAGAATTAAATTTGTTGGATATTCTCTTCCTGGTGATAGACAAACTATAGCAGGCTTACCACAACCCATACATGAGGGTATTGAAATACTAAAAAAGCACATGTACACAAGTATTGCAGAAATTCAAATAGAAAGAGAACTCGAAATAGCTAGAAGTCCATTAACAAAAGGTGAAAAGGAAGTAGAGGAAACGGAAGCTGAAATTTTATACAAAGCTATGCAACAAGATCTTTCGCAATACACAATTGCTCTTCTTAAAATACTCCTCGCAGCAACACCAACTTCCACAGCAAAAACATATTCTATGAATATTATGGCTGATGTATTACCAGAAGAAATGCCAATGACTGTACTGCAATCATTGAAACTTGGAATTGATGTTAATAGACATAAAGAAATCATAGTGAAGGCAGTAACGGCTATCTTATTATTACTGTTAAAACATTTCAAACTAAATCATGTTTACCAATTTGAATATATGTCAAATCATTTGGTAATAGCCAATTGTATGCCACTGGTGTTGAAATTTTTCAATCAAAACATACTAGCTCATATAGGAGCTAAAAATTCAATTCCAATATTTGATTTTCCTGCATGTGTTATAGGAGAACAACCTGAACTCACCAAGGAATGCTTAGATATAGGTGATTCAACAGTCCCTTATTCATGGAGGAATGTATTTTCCAGTATAAACTTGTTAAGAATATTAAATAAATTAACAAAATGGAAAAATGCAAGAATAATGATGCTTGTTGTCTTCAAAAGTGCACCGATTCTTAAACGTATATTGAAAGTGCGACATGCATTGATGCAGTTTTATGTGTTGAAACTGTTGAAAATGCAAACTAAATACTTAGGAAGACAGTGGAGAAAAATAAACATGAAAATAATAAGTGCTATATATTCAAAAGTAAGACACAGGCTTAATGATGACTGGGCCTTTGGAAATGAAGTTGATGCACGGCCATGGGATTTTCAAGACGAGGAGTGTGCTCTAAGAGTCTGCGTAGAGAGGTTTAATAGAAGACGATATGGATCTGGTGATGATCTGGAAAGTGAATTAATGCCTGTTGATACAGATATTAACAGTGTTTTGGATATAAATGTAGAACTTGAGGAAGAGTTCATGCTTAATTATGAAATGTGGCTGGAGCAAGAAGTGTATAATAATGAAATTAATTGGGATGTACTTTTATCTGCATGAGATTTAAAATTCTTGTTGAAATGTAGGCAACATATTTATTGGTTTCTTTACTTAAACTATATAATCAAATTGTAAGCGTTTTTATAAATATTATATGTATGTATTTTTTTGTCTTAAGTGTTTAATAGAAATACTATTGACAATTGTAAATATATCTTATAGCTGTTTCTGTAAAAATCATGGATGTGTAGTGAATTTAGTTGAAAAAAAATATGGAATTTTATTCAGACATGTTTCTTGCGACGGTAATTTCGTAACAACTTTTTTATATTATAATCAACGTTCTTTAATTTTAATGTAGCTCATCATAAATAAAATTTAAACAAAAAAGTCATCATGATTTTAGAATTCTTGATTGAAAAATTTCGACAAAATTTGTTAACTTATAAAATCGAAATAAAGATTTCAATATATCTTGTACATGATATAATATGTTAATAGTTTTAAATTCTCATCAATTGACTACATTGCAATGAAATTGTTTACTTCTAAAAAAATATAATATATATTTAATCTTGTAATGTTTTTTCAAGCATGTAAACTATTAAAAGTGGAAGATATAAGAGTATAGCATTTAAAAAACTATGGAACTGCAATTTATAATTTTTAAAAAAGTTTTAGCATATTGGTAAATTAATACACAAATTAAAATGTAAGTCTTCATCAAATGTTGCTGATTCTATACTTTTAGTGTTAATAAAAACGTATTACTTTTTTGTATTATTTCGTACATGATGTGTAAATTAAATAAAAGAATTGTATATGGTATCAGTAGTTGTTTTATTTAACCTAATAATATTTATTTTTTTTTGTGTTTATTTATTTTAGCAAAGTAGAAGTTTGCAGCAAAAGTCTCACAAAAATTTTGCGTAGAAACCTAGTTCATTTTTAGATTTATATAAATCAAATCAGATCAGCTTAACGCTGTATCCCGCACATAGCAGGGTGAGGCAGAGGGAACCTACACACGGAATAAATAAAACTTAGCAGTTTAATACTTATTTTAAAAATTTATAAAAATTTGAACGTTCGAGTCCCGGCTCGAACCCGCGCCTCCTGGAAACTGATCAGGAGGAGGAGGCGCGGGTCCGAGTTCCGCTACGTTCAATTTTTTTATACGTTTTCTAAATAAGTATTTTTCTTTTCTAAGTGTGGTATAACACTTTAAAAATGTAAAAAATATTGTAGCAGTTTAGTCGAAGAAAATTGATCGACTGCAATAATATAAACACTAAATAATAAGGAAAGTTTCCCAAAATGCAATAGTCGGGTATCTATATATATTTTCGGCGGATTGGACTTTACCTTTAAACAGAGTTGTTCAAAGGTTTCTCTTTATTTTTTCAATATAGGCAATTCCGAGGCGGGCATAAACCACCCGGCCCACCTATTCCTACGTCCACGGCAATAATGAAAACTGCGTTTAAATCATATAAGTCGCTTCTGAGATGAGTATGCATAAACGCGCAGACAAAAAAAGTTAAAAACGTTGTTTTGGGCTCCAACTTCTATTTCATTGATATGTCCCCAAAAATAGATTTTCTAGAGGGCACCGTAGCGCAGGGGCACACGCGTGTGACTGTAACGCGATTGTTGTTGGTTCGACCCCACTCGGGGTAATGAATTATTATTTATCAAAGCAAAAGCGAGGCATGGAGTTTCGCCACTCAACATGCAATGCCTCGATATAATTATATTGATATCATTAAAAAAAAAACAGAAGAAGGTGGGGAACGTGGTAGGTTCCCTCAGCTGACCGCGTTATATGCGGGATACAGCGCACAGCTGAAAATCTTCTATATCTTCCATATACAGATAGTTACAATTTTATTATATGTACAATTTACGTACAATTTGATATTTTGTGTACACTTTCACAATAAAGAAATATAATACCGTAACCAAGTCTCATCAGAACTTGGATAATTTAATACAAAAACGATTTTAACGGCGCCGCAACCTGGGTTTGTTCTCACGTCAAACGTCGCTTCTTTGACATTTAAGCATTTGTAATATTAGGCATATAATGGATCTGCCATCCTCCCCGTCGGGTTACTTAAGAGCTGGGGGAGAAGAATAGTAATGCTTACAAATATAATTTCAATATACTTATAGTTCTACTGTTTTTTTTAATTTAATGAAATCACATTTAGCGGTTGTTTTCTATACTCACAGCTAAAATAGTATGTATTTCAAGTAGCGATCTATATTTCAGAGAAAATGTTTTTATATGTTTTTTTTTTCTTAAATATTCGTATATTTTATAATCATGGATAAATAAATACTTAATGGATACATGAACAACAAATATCTAACTCCTAATACTTTGCACATCTAATTTCCAATATTGTGAAAAAATAAGAAGTAATATTTACTCTTAATTTTTAAGGCTCTATATAATAGTTTAGTGCATAAAAAAAAAGTAAAAAATATATATTAATATGACGTTCTATTGAAGTACAACTAACGGCCGGTGTATGCACATATTTTGTACTAGCGGCCCGCCCACGGCTTTGCCCGGTTAAAATATATGATTATTGATTTAATAAACAGAATTTATTGACAAGTATAATGACTTCTAATATGTTTTTTTTATTACTTTAATCTGTAATATTCTATTATGATTTTTTTACGACATTATCGTAATTTCTATAAGAATTTTTGATTGTTTCGAACTAAAAAATACGACCAATTTTGATATTTGATTTTCATAAAATATACATAAAGCTAATTATTTATTATATGTATATATTTTTGTAACATTACGTTCTTTTTACCTATAGTATGTTTTTTAAAGCTCTGTTAAAAGTGCTGATGTCACTTAATAATTTAATGTGCTGCTTCAGAAACAGCCTTAAATGTTAAATTATTGATTTGGGTAAGGATTCATAATATTCTTTGTAAAATAACTGTAATGTTTGCATATTAACTCCTGTACAGTTTTTAAATTAGTTACACATATTATTAGCTAAATGTACAATTGGTAAATATGTAGTTATTACAGAGTACACGTAGAAAGGATGTTTTTAGGTATTTTTATATATATTTATTTCAAACGAACGAACGAACCAAAAAATCTATGTATTTGCTTGATATCTCTTTGAAGATCAAATCTCTGTGTTGAATTAATTACGATTTAAACTTATCTTTTATGATTTATGAAGGTAATCTCCATTAACAGTTCAATTTTGTTTACTTTGTTGTATAAAATATTGTATAATAGTGCTTCAAAAATATATATTTTTTATCAACAGTCATATAACCAAGACGTTTCGAATGTCATTCTTTAGCCAGGAATCTTACCATCGCGATTGCTATATAACGTTCGCAGGCAAACTAATGCCTTGAGTTCATTCAAATGACGATAACTTTTTTTGTAACGAACCTATTTTGATGAACCAAACTTTAGCAGTTAAGTTGAGTTAAAACAAAGCAATTGGTGAAACTTTTAAGTAAATCGGTTCAGTGCTTTCAGAAAAAAATGTGGACATACATATCGACAGACATACAGACAGATAGAGAGACATACAGACAGACAGACAAGAAATTCAAAAAAAATATTTTTGCTTTCTATTTCTTTTTAAGTATCCCTCTATCCATTTCAGTCAAAATTACTAAATGTACAGACAAAATATTTTTACTGTCTTATTATATATAGAGATGAAAAGAACTACATTTATAATATAAGTTTGTAATATTTTTTTTTTACTTTTAAGATTTTTCCTTTATATGTATAGTAAGTTCTCATTTCGTGTCAAATTTCATAACTGTAGGTCCACGGACAGTACACTATAGGTTTCGATAACGCGGCGAGTTTCATACAAAATGCATAAATGCAGATAAATGCTAGTATCTATTAATTGCGTGAAGCTTGATTTTTTTCTATGCCCTCAGGGACCATAGACTTAAATGTTTGATATCAATTTCAGCTTAATATCTCCACTCGATCTCGAGTTAAATGATCTTGACGAATTTAAAGACGGACAATAAAGGTTTCGTTTTCCCATTTGAGGTACGGAAGCCTAAAGATACGTACATCATTATAACTAAGATAATTAAACATAATACTATAATAATAAGGTCAAATCCAATTAATGGACACGTTCAAAATATTTCTGCTGGTAACTAATCTAGGCGTTGTGTTATCATCTATAAAGCAATGCTACAGTAGGATAGGTAAAGGGAGCTTTGTGTTAAAACACTCCGTTCCCCACTCTCCGCCGAATTTTTCGAAGCGTTGCGTGTTGAGTGGCGGAACTCAACGCCGGGCTTTTGTTTTAGTGCCAGAGTAAAGAAAATGAAAATATTAAGAAATAATAATTTATTTCCTCGAGTGGGGATGGAATCCAAGCAGAAACGTGAAACTATAAATATTAATATATAAATATTTTTGAGTAAAATACAATATATCTACAATATGTCAAGTTAAATCTGTTATTCACCTTAACAACACACGTTAACAGTTAGAAGCTATGATACAATCTTAATGTTGAATTTTCTGCTCTATAACCCGTGTAATCTTCCAGGAGTCGGTTCAAACCTCTCAGTGCATAGAAAACTTATACAGTCACATGTCACTCATACATAATATTTTGATATAAAATGTCGTTGGCTAGAATTTTACTTGTAGTTTTATATTTAAAAATAGCTGTTCCAATGAGAGTTATTGAAGATGATTTAAACGTGAACGACATATTGCGAACAGATTTGATGCCAACTTATTTTATAGAGGATACAAAAAGTGATAATGTGAAGGAAGTTATGAAAACTGAGTATATTCCTACGGTGAACGGTTCAATAGACGCGGCATTGCTAACGTTGGATTTTCACAGGTATAAATATATGTATTGTATATATATATATATATATTTTGTTTTTATAATATTCAAACACGTTACTGATTTTTTTCGCTTCACGCCTCATACCTTCTAGAGCAGGGTAGGCAGAGGTAATCGAGTGTTAAGACACTCCGTTCCCAATTTTCCCCTGAATTCTGGAGGCATTGCATGTTGAGTGGCGGACACCAGAGCGAAGAAATGAAACTATTAAATATTTCACTTACTCGAGTGGGGATCATAGCCACGACCTGTCGCGGTTACAGTCACACGCTTGCCCCCCTCCGCCATGTTTTTATTTTTAATCCAGATAAATAATACATTTTACATTTAATGTTTTAAAATTTTCTATGTTTATAGGAAAATGATGAATGAATATCAGTGTAGAAACTACGTGGCCGAACAAATATTAGAAGAAATGGGCAAAAACGTGTTGCAAAGTCGAATTGGTAAACCATTTGAGAATGTAGAGTTAGGAGGCAGTGTCTTCTCTACACGTTCACAAGATGTGAGAAACAATGTTCTCTATGATGCCGGATCCGTTAATTACCAGGAGTGGCTAGCCAAGTAAGCCCTTTGGAGATTTTTAAGTAAATTGTTAATTATAAGTAGATATAGGTACTAGGAATAATTTTACGAGGCCAGTCGTGGCGCAGGGGGACAAAGTGTGCCTGTAAATCGACTGGTTGTAGGTTCGATCCCCACTCGAGGAGATGAAATATTTATTTACATTTATATTTTCATTTCTTCACTCTGGTGATGAGGGGAAAGCGCGGCGTTGAGTTCCGTCACTAAACGCAATGCCTCCAGAAATTGGGAGAAAGTGGAGAACGGAGTGTCTTAACACTAGGTTCCCTCCGCCTAACCTGCGATACGGCGTGAAGCTGAAAAAAAATACCGTTATTCTAAAGTCATCGTTTCTCTCTTACTTTGTCTAGCTATCAGAGCGAGTAAATGACAGTCTCCTCGAATGGGAATCGAATCCACAAATATACGTAATCATTCCCCCGACAGTCCCTACTTTTTTTAAATATATAAATAAATATCGATTTTGATATTTCAGGGTCATGGCTCTAAATGATGTTTATAGACATTATAATGTATCCCCAGTTTTTAATGTGTCGCATCAAGTGGAGTCTTCTCTACTCCGTCCTGAAGCAAGAGAAGGTTATGAAGTTGAAGGTGCTGATCTACCCATCGGAGACAATACGGGATTAGTTTACGACGTTTCAAAGCATGGTACGTTTTTTTTGAACGCTTTAAGTACTAAATTAGGAAGAGCAGTATTTTTTCGATAAAAGCAGGACATGCATAAATATAAATAGTCAGTAATTTTTAGTATTTATCCATATTTTTTATTATACACATAGGCAGAGGAAAGCTAATGTTAAGATACCCCGTTCTCCATTAAGACACATCCGCTTTCCACTTTCCGCTGAATCCGTTGAGTTTCGGAACACATCGCCCCGCTTTTGCTCTGTTATCATATCGAGAAAATAAAATTATGAAGTATTTTATTCGCCCGAGTGGGAATTGAGTGTTTGTGATTGACGGCCTGTATCTATTATTAATTACGGTTTAAACAAGTTTTTTAATCTTCCAAGAAAAGCGAGACTATGGCAGTTCCGTTCGGGACATTTAATTTTGTGCTAAAATTCGGGACGTCTTGATTCTGGTGGGGCTGTTATTACTTCACTTTTCGTTAATTTTGGAAATACTATTGAAGATAACTACATAACGTAATGCTTTTTGCGACATGCAGATGGTGGTTACGAGTACTCAATGCCTCCACCTCCTCCGCCATTGTACCATCATTCATCACCACAAATGCATGATGTCCAAGAAGAATATGGCGTTGAACATTCTCACGGACTTGGACTGGCCGATCTCTTTGAAATATCTCTTACTGGCATCGCTTTCCTGTCGTTTGGAATGTTTGTGCTGCAAGTACTTATGTGTATTACAATGGTAAATATAGATTTACTATATTTTTTTATTAGGTTTTGGGTTAGTTTTCATTAATGAATAGTAATCAGGTGAAGCCACCGAATCGGTCGCGTATTTGGAAAGTATATAACAGTAAGTTGCAATTGGATGTAATTTCCAATTAGAAAAAAAATTATCCTCCTGGATTGACACAATGTGACGTTAATTGATTGTTGCCATCTAAACATTAGAGTGGACCCTCGGTGGGCGAGCCCAATTTGACCGGGCTTTATTTTGTATCATAATAAAAATAGAAAACAGATTAAATTTATATTTACTAAGTTCTGCATCCGTATCCAATATAATCAGTTAGTAGAAGTAATTAATTATGTGTAAAGTTACAAAATTAAGTATGTAATAGTATAACTTTTATTTCGTGTTTTTAGAATCACCCTCAACCACAACTAATGCAAGTCGTTGACAACGTGGACACCGTCAACGTGGATGACGTATTTCGAACGAAAAGAGAAGCGGATACTTCTAGACAGTCTATATCTATTCTCAACAACTTAGCTCGACACGCGCTAATAGCGATTAAGCCTCAATCTACTTTATGTGTTTATCGGGCACTTTGCTTAGGGAATAGACAAGCGAGAAAAATTAGAAACAGTAACAAATATTGGCTACCGCTTTGGCAGTAAGTAAATCGTGAATATGCTTGCGTTTCTTATATTGTACTAAAAAAGTGTGTAGATTTCAAGAAGTATTGTTTAATATGTAGGTTTTAAAGAAGAATTATTTTTGAGGGCGTCGTGGGGCAGTGCCACAGTGTGTGACTGTAAACGTGACGGTTTTGTGTTCATGGGAAGGAGTTATGGAGTGTTTTAGCTCTAGGTTCGTTAGGTAGTTTAGTGTTAAAACCATAGTGGTCTTAGTTAACGGTTTAATAAGGAAAAGCATCGACCAACATCATAAGAGGTTATCGCTTAGCTGTTGGATCAAGAATCGGATACAGAAGGCAGTTTTAATTGAGACGGCGCGTGTTGTGAGGAGGTTCCTCTCTCTGGAGCCCTAGCCACCGATGGCTTGGTCTCTTGTCCCTCTCTCGGAAGAGTGTTTTTTTTTAATATTTAAAAAAAACAGCTTGACGCTGTATCCCGCACACAGCAGGGTAGGCAGAGGGAATCTAGTGTTAAGACACTCCGTTCCCCACCTTCTGCCGAATTCTGGAGGCATGCGTGTTGAGTGGCAGAACTCAACGCCACGCTTAGCCTCGACATCAGAGCGAAGAAATGGAAATATAAATTTAAGTAAATATTTCATCTCCTCGAGTGGGGATCGAACTCACAACCAGTCGATTTTACAGTCACACTTCGTGCCGCTGCGCCACGACTGGCCTTAATATTTTTAAATGTATTTTTAATAAATTTATATTTGAAAATGTAAAATTTAATTCTCTTATATAATATTATAAAAGTATCTATATATTGTATTAATTTGTAATAAATGATTTTAAAAGTAAGAGAAATAAATAATTTTTAAAAATATACATTTACATACTTAAATTAATGAAATACTGATTCTTTATCCATCTATTATGAAATAATTAAATATATGTAACTGCATTCAGTTCTTGCGAATATAGAAAAGAAATATACAGTAGTGAAACATATTGTGTAATTATAAAATATTTTTTATTTCTGTTCATAACTTAATATATTTATTTATTCAACAGCGCAGGAGTAGCGTGGACACGTGGCGGGTCTCTGGGAGCGTTGCGTGCGGCGGCGCTGGGTCTTGGCGGTGCTAATTGTGAAGAATTTTATCCTACAAAAAATTGTGATTAGTTTCTTAAATTTAGCTTAATTCGAACATTTACACATATAATTTGAATATTTTTTTTTTACATAAGTAAATAAATGGTGTTTTTTGCATGTTAAGTATGCTTACGTATCTATAAAACATTAAAATATATTTGAATTAAATATAAAACATTAAAATACAGAAATGGTATAAAAATCTTATTATAATAAATAACATTTTAAATTTTATGCCGAATATCGATTGTATGTATTATTGTATAGAGCAATAAGATTGTAATTTTTGTGAATTGAAAAGTACAGCTGTTGTGCGTCTTGCTGGTTCTTCTTTGCGGAGCTGCCTTCCGAGCCGGCGGTGGTAGCGAAATGTTGATTTGTTTCAAAATCCATTCATTTAAATCGGAATGTCTCGCAAGTTTTTTTAATAAAGTTTTATTTTGAATTAAAATTATTATAGAAATAGCTGTATGTATTGTATGTTAAAATTATAATTTCATAAATTCTTGTTCAATTATAGTTTTAGTATTTTAATGTAATTAAACAAAAAAGTTGTTACGCATGTTTCAATCATTTACCCTATAGGAATATTATTGGAGAATAAAAGAAATAAAACAAAACAAAGACTATATTATGTGATTTATTTGTTGCTATTAGGTATTATCTATGTACATTTTTAAATTATATACATTTAGCTGAATAGTAGGTACAATCTATGTTAATTATATATATAGTGTCTATATGATATAATTTTGCTTATTTCATCCATAAAATAATGTTATTTTTTAGTAATACATCATAAAAATAATATAATTGCAAATTTGGATTTTTATTTTATTACCAAATATATTAATTACTTAATAGATAATAGAAACTTAAATATTAGCGTATATTTCCCTTTACATCACTCTATTTACATACTTAGTGAAATATTTAAATAGTAAAATTAAGCTAAACTTATACATTTTTTATATTAATCCTCATAAGTGACTCGACAGTATAGTTTTCAGATTTTTTGCTAAGCTAGTACTACCTGTAGATGCTAGGTGCTAAATTTCATAATTCTAGGTCAACCAGAGTACCCTATGAATTTTGATACTCTTGACAGTGTTGAAATACGCGTTTTTTGTGATAGAAACGGTCATGTCTTTTTTTAAGTAAATGTAAAAAATAATTTCTTTTTCATGAAATCATATGGCCGAAGATTTGAGCATATGGTTTAAATTTCAACTCGGTATCTCCAAGCATTCCCGAGATAAAGGCTCTTGACGGACAGACAGACTGACGGCCAACGAAGTGATCTTATAAAGGTTTCTTTTTCCTTAAAAAGTACGGAACCCTAAAAATATGTTAATAATTGATGAGAGTAATCATTTATGTTTCGTTTTATTATTGGAACAAAAGTTTAAAAAGTTAGAGATATAAGAAGAAAAATCTTTATATAATTCGAACTTTCCTCATTAAATGTGATGTTATAATGACGTTGACATGGGAGATAACACTTAGGATTGCACTCAGTGGGTTATAGAGGCGTATTATTAATAAAGAAGGAGATTCCATGATCTTCAAAATAGAAAACGAAGTACTTAGTGATTAATCACTATACTATACACTATAGCATAAGGAGATTTTCAATTTTTTTTCTTATAACTTGACACCTGCAACGTTTCGAGTCAGTCCAAAGTCGAAGTGAGAAATGTAGCGAGTTACAGTATACTTGTGTACATTTAGCACGGTAATTAAAACAGTAAATACTATACAAATATTACAAATAAAGTGAACACGATTCATATTTATACGTCTATAGGCATGCGTGCCTGTGCTGTAGAATAAGTGAATGAATTAAATAACACTGTCGAAAGGCAGTGGCTCTTGTAGTGGTACGTACTCGTATCAACTATATATAATAATGTAATTTTTTTCTATTTTACTATTGCAATGACGAAGCAATTTTGGTAAAACTTTGCACTGAGAAGCATACGTTTCTAGAAATATATTCGTATTAGGATATTTTTAATTTAAAAAATTTATGCAACCAGGTAACTCCAGAGCAGACGCTAATGATGATAGGTGTGGTTACACGTAAACCACATACGATTTCAATATTATATTAATAGAAAAATGGTCAGCGTCGGACTACTTTACTCTACCCAAAAACCAACAATTACAAAAGTTTAATCTAGGGTTGCGAAGAAGGCAACGCTACTGGAGAAAATACGCAGCTAAGAGGTGTGTACGTGTAAGGATTTAACAGCGAATATGTTTGAGGGGCAGGTCCGAAGATATGTCCCGAAAATAACCCTTGACGTTGAGCGATTTTTAAACGAGACGTTAATTGCTTTTTCCATTTCGTTCTCCGATTTTGAAACCAAGTTTTAATTTGAACCTCAGTGAGCCCCAATGCTTTTGAAAGTTCCATTCTTTTTGATACACTGAGATATTTATCAAGTTTGAATTCAGTTTCTAGCCTCTCCAACTGCTTTGCGCTGTACGCTTGGCGAGGTTTCCGCTCAGGTCCCGCTCGTCTTGGTCGTCTGTTGTTTTTATCATCTGTTGGTCAAATAAAAAAATAAGTAAGTCAATATTAAGCATGCATATATTTTTAGAATTCTCATACTACAGAGGGCTCTACACTAGGAGAAATAACCTGGCAGTAAATTTCTACATTTCTTTTTTTTCCCGTCATAGAAATATTTATTCATTTTTGGCGGCGACTCAAAAGATTGTTTAATTTCATTATTTGGTTCAGTATTACTATCAATAAATACAACATGATACAAACTTATAAGAATTTGTGATCAAAACCGTCATAACCAGGCGACGGAGAAGATTTTCAACTCCTTATTATCACTATAAAAATCAGCTTCACGCTGTAGCCTGCACACAGCAGGGTAGGCAGAGGGAACTAATGTTAACACACTCCGTTCTCCACTTTCCGCCGAATTTTGAAGGCATTGCGTGCTATGTGACGGAACTCAACGCCGCGCTTTGGCTCGGCACCAGAGCGAAGAA
Source organism: Heliconius hermathena (assembly GCA_013403705.1). Taxonomy (NCBI): domain Eukaryota; kingdom Metazoa; phylum Arthropoda; class Insecta; order Lepidoptera; family Nymphalidae; genus Heliconius; species Heliconius hermathena. The sequence goes on along the minus strand of JAAIXJ010000100.1, from coordinate 1,632,986 downwards.
ATCGAAATATACATTTAAATAAATACTACGAAGCTAATAGCGAAGAATATAATATGGAATATAATAATATAGTTTGTAGCTAATTTATATAACAGCTACCACACTAAAGCTCTTACGTAGAAAAGCGTAAACGCAACAGAACACACCTCAACACACAAAGTAGCTGCTCTCGCTTAAAATAAACAAAGTAATTTTTTTTCTCGAGTATTAATCAGAATTGTCACAGAGTATTGTTAAGTGGCTATAAACACAATCAGGGTGTTTGGACTGCGCCTGCGCAGTTTGAAATCTCATATGTCAATATAACATTGTGGCGGGTGTATGGTGTGTGATGGTCTCGCTAACTGAATGTTAACGATTTGCGTAACCAATGTAGAGACGCTTATGTATGTGCAGTTTAACTTATTATTATATTTGTTGTAACTAATTTTAAATTAGTTTGCTTCGAAAAGAATTTTATTTATGTTACTATGCCTAAGGAGACAGTGGGAAATTTTAAAAATAATTATTTATAATTTGGATTTTTTCCCCTGTTGTAATAAGATAAAAGGGGGGTTGAGTTCCGCCATTCAATGGAAATCGAAAGGGAAGTAGTATATTTTGACACTAGGTTCTCTCTGCCCACCCTGCTAAATTGGATACTGCGTGAAGAAAAAATAGTCAAATAAAAAGTTAAGATTTATCATCTAACACCTAAAATCAAAACATTAAAAATATTGTACAACAACTATTTAGTAAAAAAAATATGTTCTATGTTGCCAACGAAAATTTTATAAAAGTTTAATTTGTTTATAAAACTGTTTCACACCATCAAAAACCAATGTTAACATCACAATGACGCATATTGAACATCAATAATATTTGTTTGCCGAACAAATTGTAAAAAAATATATATATAAATTTTAGTTAAGAAATATTGTGAACGTGATATTAGCAGAAATTATAATAAATTCGTGTATCATCTTTTCTCGTTACACTTCTAACAGCACAACGCGCTAAGAACCAAGGTAAACAGATCAGCTTTGTCAGTAATTAACGTGGCAGCAGCTGTTTACCAACACTTCTGTGTGAAGTCGCGACCACCGTCCGTCCGTCGGTTGGCGACAATTCGACGAATGTGTCTTCGGACGTGTCCCACTAAACGGAACACCATGTATATATACAGTGTTAGCCTACCTCGTTACCAAGATTGACAAATATTTTTCATATTTAACACAGTCATGTTTTTTTATTATCATTGAATATGTTTATTGATTATTATTAAAGTATTAAATGTAGATAATGTAGATTGAGGCCAGTCGTGGCGCAGCGGCACGAAGTGTGACTGTAAAACAGATTGGTTGTGGGTTCGATCCCCACTCGAGAGATGAAATATTTACTTAAATTTATATTTCCATTTCTTCGCTCTGGTCCCGAGGTTAAGCGCGGCATTGAGTTCTGCCACTTAACACGCTATCTCTCCAGATTTCGGCAGAAAGTGGGGAACGGAGTGTCTTAACACTAGGTTCCCTCTGCTTACCCTGCTGTGTGCGGGATACAGCGTGAAGGTGATTTATTTATTTATTTTATTAAAGTATTAAATGTCGATAAATTTATGACGTAAAACTTTGTGTAATATGTTTCGTGCGTACGATAATAGGTGCTGAATATATTAGCATGGTTTATAGTATTATAGAAGTCGCGTTTATAATGTTTGTTAACTGTATTTGCAAATAAAAGATGAAAAATATATATTTAAAGTGGTGACTTAGCTTTTGTGTGCAATGTGGAGATATGAATATATTTATTTAATATATCATTTCTCGAGTGGAAATCGAACCCACAACCTGCCGCATTTACAGTCACACGCTTGTAGCTCTAAACCACGACTGTTCTTAATGACAGAATAACAAAATAAAAATTTTGATAACTAACAAATTTTATATTTATTTACATTTACATTTTCATTTCTTCGCTCTGGTGTAGAGGCAAAGCGCGGCGTTGAGTTCCACCATTCAACACTTAATGCCTCCAGAACTCGGCGGAAATTGGGAAACGGAGTGTCTCAACACTAGGTTCCCTCTGCCTACCCTGCTGTGTGCGGCTCACAGCGTGAGGCTGATTTATTTTTAACAAATTTTACTCGATTACATACATACATTGTTAAATGTAAAATCGAGAGATCATGACTATGAGTTTAACAGTTGTAAGTTTAAACAGAAAGTTTGAATCACGGCCGGGCTCCATGTTTTTTCTCGGATATGACACATGACACACTAATTTTATAGCCACCGAAATTCCGAGTGCTCATCGCGACTAATGTGACAAAGTATGTAGTTAACAAACAATAAGAAAATGTTTTAGGATAGCGATAATATTTTAGTTACTACGATTTTAAAGTTAAAATTATACAATTATTATACTATTTATTTAGGTATATCACCTATAGGTTTTTACTATAATACCATACTTTTACGCAATTTTGCACTTCACGTTTATCATTTATCACATCAAATTTGCCATTTTAAGCCTCAAATTCGATTAATTTTTAACTTCAAATTCATATTCATACATTTAATATCTCATCCAAGTGATAAAAAGCTAAATTTCTATTACAAATCTAAATAATTATTTAGGTACTATGAAATTGATAAATCTATGTATGTATGAATTTGGTTTTGGAACGGAGTGTGTTAACAGTTCTCTCTGTTTACCCTGCTGTGTGCGGGATACATCGTGAACCTGTTTTGATTTTTTTGATTTAATAATAATACAAAACAACGAATTAAAAATAAAAAAATAAATATGAAAATTTAATAACACAGTAATTATTTAGAACCGACCAGTTCCTGGTCGGATTCCAGGAGGCGCGGGTTCGAGACAGGCGGGTTCAAATTTTTATACGTTTTCTAAATAAGTATTTTTCTATCCTAAGTGTGGAATAACACTTTAAAAATGTTTAAAAACAGTAATATGAAATACGTAACAAGATAGCATGCGGCCCATCGCGTGACCGCGCTCGGGTGCGAATGTTCACACGCATTTTATCCTGATCTGTATAGTACCATCCCACGCAATCATCCCCCTGTCGTATATAATTGATATTTGCAATATCTCTCGAATATATGGAACTTATGTTATATAAAGAAATCATCATCTTATTTTACTACGCTAAATCTATTTAATCTAACGCTTTTTCCTGCATAATGATTGTCTTATAGAGAGAACTTACTGTTAAAACACTCCGTTTCTCACTTTCTGCCGAATTTTACGATACACTTTGCTGTCTCAGAGCACCACAATGGCCTCATAAATCTATAGAGAGCTCTTGACAATTAATTGTATTTTTTTTTAGATATCTAAAAAATGTTCATGATGACTTGTTATATGAATAATCATATAAATCTTACACTTCTTCTTAAACACTTATCTACTCTAAATTCGTATGATTTTTATATATATAAACAAATATATAATATTGAGGCTAGTCCTGGCGCAGGGGCACAAAGTGTGACTGTAAAACCGACTGATTGTGAGTTCGATCCCACGCGAGGAGATGAAATATTTACTTAAATGTATATTTCCATTTCTTCGCTCTGGTGTCGAGGACAAGCGCAGCGTTGAGTTCTGCCACTCAACATGCAATGCTTCCAGAATTCGGCAGAAAGTGAGGAGTGTCTTAACACTAGGTTCCCTCTACCTACCCTGCAGCGTGCGGGATACAGCGTGAAGCTGATTTTTTTTAATATATAAAAAAATACCTATTGGTATATCAGTAGGTATCTCATACAAATTTCTATCACTCTGATAGAACACTGTAGCTATTTCCTATTTACATACTTTGAATATCGAATAGAAATCGAAAACAGTGCTCACGATTTATAATTACATATTTTCTTAAATTCATATAGACTACGACTATTATCTGTAAACAAAAATGTTGCGTTAAGATTAATTAAAAAGAAACTCTAAATATAAACGCGACGGTTAAAATGAAACGTCAGCAATTCTTTGCTAGTTCAACATAACCGCTTTTTTTATAATTAGGCAATTTGCTAGCTTTTCAAAGCTAAGCTAAGACCGAAAGTACTTGTGCTAATGGACATGTGTAATTGTATAACGTTCTCGTATATGTATATTTTTATAGTTTTTTTTAGAACATGAGATTGATGCTATTAGTCCTATTGGTTTTTACAGCGAAGCGAATATTTCAGTTGTATTCATACGTACCCACTTGTATATATATATTATTCATTGTTTAAATCATTCCATTATTTTAAATCATATTTTTAAAGTATTAAAGTAGAATAGAATTTTTGTTTTCTGAATTAAACAACTTTCTAATTTTGTTGCTTTAAAAAGTATTAGTTAGAAATTGTAACTTACTTATTAAAACAATGAAAATATAAATGTAAGCAGTGTCTTTTGAAACTGTCCAATTGCTTATAGTGATCCGTTCTGAGCAGACTATTATTATTATTATTAATATCCAATTTCGCTTTAAATTTAACTTTTAATGCTAATATTAAAAACTTTCCCCTATATTCATATTTATGTGCAACATTTATGTCTAACATCTATCGCAACAATTGCTTAAAAGCTGTGTGTTGAGTTATCATAGACGGTTCGAAAGTGCTTCTTTTTTAGTTAGGTCATTTTATTTTAGTTAGATAAACGTTAAAATAATTAATTAAATCAAATATGTAGATGTAAAGGCGACGGTTGTGGGTTTCAATTCCACTCGGAAGAGTCGCGTTCGTGGTTTGGTTACAACTTAACAAGCTAAAACGCAGCGTTGAGTTCCGCCATTCCACATGCGATGCTTCTGGAATTACGCGGTACGTGGGAAACGGATTTTTTAACAATAGGTTCCCTTTGCCTACTACAAAGTAAATATATAAAAAACCAATCAAGTGCGAATCAGACTCTTCCGCCGAAGGTTACGTACCAATTTCAGAATTGTAGGTAAATAGGAAGTACAACTTATAAAAGTTAACAAACTTAAGTTTGCGGGCATATGCACTCATTTTATATTATACTTGCAAACTTAAGTTTGTCAACTTTTACAAGTTAGGTCCCGTTGATCTACAGTCCTGAAATTATTACGGAAGCCTCGGTGAGCGAATCCGTTTCGCACTTAACCGGATTTTTTTGTTTTGTTATAATATATATATTCAATATTGGGATATATTAAAAGTAACCTAAATAAATTGCATACATTAAGTGACAAATATCAAAAGTATACCGTAATATGTAGAGGTGGGATGTTGTGTCGCAAGCCAATGTGCGTACGCGTGTCCCGCCAGCAGCTCTGCACCGTTCAATGCGTTTAAATCCGAACAAGTCGATGTTGATGAAACTGAAAGCATGAAGTATTATTATAATTTATTCAAAAAAATATGTATGACATGATAATATTATTTTGGCTGCATTTACTAATATAACTTGTCATTTTACTTTTGAAGTAGGTAATTTTTTTTATCAGCTTCACGCTGAATCCCGCACACAGCAGGGTAGCCAGAGGGAACCTATTGTTAAGACACACCGTTTTCCACTTTCCTCCGAGGTCTGGAGGCATTGCATGTTGAGTGGCTGAGCTCAACGCCGCACTTTGCCTCGACACCAGAGCGAAGAAATGAAAATATAAATTATAATACAATGTAAGTAAATATTTTATCTCATCGAGTGGGGATCGAAGCCACAATCAGTCGATTTTACAGTCACACTCTATACCCCTGCGCCACGACTGGCCTCAAGTAGAAAGAAAAAGTAGGTAAATTATGAATAATATATATGTATTTTTTTAAATATAAATTACCATTATGTTCATCTCCCGTTTCTTCTATATCTTCAGTATCTTCTACGTGCGGTTTTTCGTCAGCATTGCTTACATTGGTACCCAGAATATTATCAATAAGAAAATTTTTGCCTCTACCGTTTAAAGAGCTATTCGTTACATTATTTATAGAAAATGGGGTATTATCGAAACAAGGTTTTGTTTTAACAGTCATTCTGCTGGTACAAAAGTTTTTACTTATAGAATAAATAGAGTCCACGTTATACACATTTGAATTTATTGTAGTATTAAGCTCTCTTTGATCACTATTTTCACAAATCACATCAATCGATTCATTTTCACTATCAAAATCGGATTCAACGTCTGAATTATAAACCAGATTAGCACACTGTAAGAGTTTATCATGTAATGACGATCCAGAGTCGTTTTCACAAGTGCTTGAGATATCGTTAATCGAATTCATTATTTATATAAATAATTATCGTTCTTATTTATATATAGAAAAATAGACGCCATTTCAAAAACACGTTACGTTCGCGAAAGTTAAAAATGGACTATTATAGTCAGTTCTAAGTCGTGAAATGGTAGTAATTGGTTTCGAAAATAGGTGGCGCCGAGCAAACTGATGCGGAAGCTGTAGGTATCACTGCATTGAGATTCTGTTATGCTACTGGCTGATAATCTGATGGAGGGGATTACGCCATCTTAAGGAGGTGGGGCCTACAGCACCGCCTGTGAAAATTCACACCTTTCTTTTATTTGATAACAAGTTATATGAGAGCTTTTTACCGCACAATGGATCCCTAAAAGCTTATGATGAGATCTGCTTAGGGAATATTGGCTGGCCATTATCTGTGTGTCATCAATTTTATAAGTTGTTTTGATGAATGTTTCGACAGTGGGTATCGTATATTCGTACTTTTATAATAAATATCTTATATTTGAAAAGAACATTTGTTAAAATTACATTTATTAATACAATCAAACAGATTGATATTCCCATTTTGTATGATCAATTTAACATAAGGTTACCAAATTACGATCTGTAATTGAAATATACCTACACTTTATTACAGTACAGCTATTAATATTGTAAGTCAAATTGTGTAAAGATATTGCTTACCACTTATTAGGTTATTAAGTAAGAGCATGATATTTAGAGAGGTGGTCCGTTGTACGTGGCTGTATGTATGACGGAGAGCCAATAGAAGCCAGACCTTCATTATTATAATATAATTATATTAAATAGTAATATAATTCAAGCAATTTTACCGTCTTTTTTAAAATTTTTCAAAAGTATTATATTATAGATTCTAGGAGGATTCAGATCAGGATTATAGATTATCGAAAAGTACAACTTATAAAAGTTGACAAACTTCGTTCACTCATTTTGCATGAAATGAACCACAAATATAAGTTTGTAATATTTTTGTTTCTATGAAATATCCATAAATTTTATCTAATCGGATTTTTCTCTTTATTTGTATTTTTAATTTTTACTTTGTGCCAAATTTCGTAAGTGTAGGAGCACCGGAAGTATTTTTAAACATTTCGAAATGTTATTTCACACTTAGGAAAGAAAAATACTTAAGATTAAGAAAACGTATAAAAAGTTGAACGTACCGGCATACACGGGAAGTACAACATATAGGTTTTGATTCCGCTGTGAACCTCGTGCAAAATGCAGCGAAATTGACGCGTAAATGCTCGTGTGACACGATTGATTTTATCTGTGGAAACCTTGAGGGACCATAGGGACCATACCTTAAATATAAGATATTATAATTCAGATCGCAATCTTGAGGTTCGTTCTTTACAGACGAACAGACAGACAACAAAGTGATTCTATAAGAGTTCCGTTTTTTCCTTCCATTCTCCAGCTTCTTCATTTTCATTTTCTCCAGCGGAAATCGAACTCTCAACCTGTCCTCTTTACATTCGCACGCTTATGCCCCTGCGCCACGACTGTCTCCAAGTTTTAATTTAAGTCATAAGTTAGCCACCAACTTGGCATCATGGGGAACTCGATGGGTAGTGGCACCAGTAACCGACAAGCACCAATGATTGACATTTCCTTAAATTAAGAAAATTTCATATTTTTTTTAAATTGTGAACACTAAACGATATGTACTTTTCACTGATATTTAACACAATATATTTTTTGGAGACATTTTTTTTAAAGATGGCGAATTGAAAATTTGAAAAGTACATAGCAAGTGCTTTAATGAAAATATCTGCATTTATTAATTACTAATAAAATAAATGTAAAATATTGCTAATATATTTTTTTATCGTGACAGCTAGCTTTTTAGGTTCATTTTAAACTAGGAACTGCTAAAGATACCTATTACCTAACTATGTCTTTAACCTATTTAAAATTTTCTGTTTTCCAAACAACATGTCAATTACTGGTTCCTGTTAGCAGAGTTTCTCCATTTATTAAAAAAATATATAACAATTATATTTATCTATGTAATACACTTTAATAAAAAGAAATAGAAGACAATAAATTAATTCTTATACGATTTGTTGATCAGTTGCCTGTTCACGGAAAACTACTAAATGGGCTATTTTCAAAATACAGTCTATAACTTATTTCAAAAGTCTAACAGTTATTATATAGCTGCTACACAAAAGTTAGCCCCAATTATTATAATTAAAAAACAAATGTACCCTAATACCCTGTCTAAACCTTAAAAGATTTGAATATAAAATCTTTAGGAAAGGACTAGAATCCTTGATGTGAGATCCCTGGACCTAAATAATATTTATTTTAAAAAATAATTGAATAGATACTTAACTAGTACCGTTTCTTTGTGTCTATTATTGCAACTGTTGTGATAAATGGTATGGTAAGAATGGTCATAAAATCTACGAAGACTAAGATACGGATGCACTATAGGCTGTGTAGAATTAGTAAATATAAATAATAAATTATAAATGTTGTTCGTTTAAAAATATCCATAGTAAATTATTTGGTTTGTTGGTGCTATCGAGATCTTTAAAATGTATATATTAGTTCCTTTTTTTGATGTTACGTGCTTTTCCCGTGTCTGACATAGCTCTCATCGCTCCCATCTTATTCATTCATTTTCAGTCATTATCGTACTGGCACAAGTAACCACCAAGATCCAATAATCAACATTTTTTTTTATTTTTAAACTTTTTTTTTTAGTATACGCTTATATTGGTACTTCCTACTAACTCTGGTTCTCTCATAATATCACTTTCATACTCATTTTTTATTGTAGATGGAGCTTTGGATGGATGGATGTTTTCATGAAAATATTCGAATTTCTTAAGATAATTTCTGAGAGATTAAGTTCAAGGTGTTATTCAATATTTCTTTTACCATGAAAAGTTTTAAAATTTACGACTATTTTATGAATTGCTATAGAGTTTGTTAAACATTTTTTTTTAGCTCTACGCTGCATATATACACACCAGGGTATATTGAACCTTAAGACACTCGTTCCCGATTTTACGCCAAATTCTGGTGGCGTTTTGCCGCGACACCAGAGAGAACAAATGAAAATATTAAATAAATATTTCATTTCCTTGAGCTTACTCAAGGAAATAAAATATTTATTATTTCAATAAAAAAAAACTAAATAGTTAAACGAGAGGCCACTCGTGGTCGAGGCCACAGGTGGTTTTCTCCATTTATCGACAAAAAACGATAACAATTTTTATCTATACTATATGATAAAAAAAAGGAAATTAAAATTAATATTTTTTAATTCTAATCAGTAATAAGTACACTAAAATCATTTTCTTTTTATTTTAATTTATTAAAAGATAATCTGTATTCGGCGCCTATTGGTGAATGTCGATTGCTGCGTCTCGATTACTTCGATGCCGATAGCTCGAGATTTTCCTCTCAATTAGAATGTTAGTTGAGTCGAGACAGTGGTTTCGAATTCGGGTGGATAGCAGGAACAGCTGAATATTACGCGAAAATAACGTGAAGCTGAAAAAAGATATTTTTTTAAAATAAAGAAAATTATGTATTTATGAACAGAATAATTTAATTAAATTTAAATTAATTATAAGAAAATATTCCAAATACCAACGTAAGTTGCGAAGTACGTTAATCTAATATTATAGCTAAATAGAAAACATTTGACTAAAAGAACTTCATTATTAGATATCCTGCTCAATAGATTGAGAAGCATCTCCATCTAATAGGCAGATAATAATTATATATAGATAACTTTAAAACAGCGCTGCCAGATTTTTTCTAGATGAAAAGGGATTATTTTAAGATTTTAAGTAAAAAAGTCGGACCCTTCAGCCAAAAGCGGGAAAAATTAGGACAAAAAAAAATAAGAATTAAATTTAATATTTATCAATTTATTAAAACTTTAAATAAAGCTTGCAATGGTGATAGATATCAATATTTTTTTTTTTTTAGAATAATGTCATAACGCTTAAAAAGGATATTATTTTGGTTTGGTGTGGGTAAGGCAGGTAATTATTCAGAATAACTATACATAACTTACGAATATAATTATTTGTATTTATATGAAATTATTAGTAACTAATTAAAACCTTAAAGTAATAAAAAAATATTCTTTTCAGTTACGTGGAATAATCCGTGAAAAGCGGGACAATACCTATACCGATCGGGACATTTAATTATTGGTCTAAAAATCAGGACGTCCCGCCAAAATCGCGGCGTCTGGCAACGTTGATTTTAAAACCCTTCAATTCTCAACTTAATTATTGGAATAAGTTCCCGCTGTTTTTTGAAAGATGGCGTTGCGGCACTCTGTGCATGGAATTT
>JAAIXJ010000100.1:1502844-1620528 GCA_013403705.1 Heliconius hermathena | reverse complement strand
GAGGCATTGCGTGTTGAGTGGCAGAACTCAACGCCGCGCTTAACCTCGACACCAGAGCGAAGAAATGGAAATATAAATTTAAGTAAATATTTCATCTCCTCGAGTGGGGATCGAACCCGCAACCAGTCGGTTTTACAGTCACATTTCGTGCCGCTATAATTTTATAATATTTCCATAAATTTATAGTGAAAATGATGAAATGGAAATGTTCGTATAAAATCGGCTCTTGCTACTTGATATTTACGTCAAAACGAATTCTACGCACACAATACTTGAGAGTGAAGAATTTTTGCAATATAGATAAAATGTGATCTTTCGAATTTCTGTGGAAAGCAATTGTAGTAGATTTTTTTATAGTAGGGCATCGTTTTTATTTCAATATTTAGTTAAATAAGAATAGAGATTTTGAATAATGTTCGATAAATTGCACCTTTAACTTAACATGGACTGGACTTAATACTTGTGGATTCAAATTCAATTTTTTATTTTTTTTTACATCCAGTTAAATACTTTTTTCGTTTCACGGAAGCCTTAAACTTAAAATAAGAAAAAAATGAAAATTCGTACAAAAATTTTAACGCAAAAATTTTTGAACCCCAATTTTTCTTGGAATTTCTGTTGGAAATCTAGAAGTTATTCATTTAACATTACACCTTATTTTTTTTAATCATTGGTAACTCTCTATAAAATCAAATTTCACACAATGGCGTTGTTTAAAACGTACTATCAACACGTAAGCTATGATATCATATTTTACATACTAGTTATACTTCTTTTTCTCGTACGAGTATTCAACGGTAGCTTTGGTTGCTGTTTTATTCGTACGCCTCCCACCGCCATTTCTATTGTTACATTTTTATTTACTTTTAACATTTATATTAATGTAACAAAAGAAGTCTTTTTTTAGACAAATGACAAAAAATATATATCGTCGAGTCAATGAGTCCATTTTGCATTCCATAACATGTAATTTAAATACTTTACGTGTACTGAATATGTAAATATTTATGTTATTTCTATTCCTTTAGTCCATCGGTTCCCAACCAGTAGTCCGTGGACCAGTAGTGGTCCGCAGCAGCTAATATATGGTCCGCGAATGATTTAAAATTTTGGTGTTTGACCAAAGTCTGCCTACAGTTAAGTTGTTTCCTCAGTAAAACATAAAATATTTTAACATTTAAATTTAATATACTTTGAAATTCATTGATTTTTAATATTTACTTAAAAATTCACACACCCCATCATACAAAATATCTGATTTTTTTCAACTTTTAAATTAATTTTTTGTTTAATTATTAATTTATTTTTAATATACCTACAAAGTGGTCCTTGCTAACAAAAAATCTATAAAAGTGGTCCCTGATCAATAAAAAATTGGGAACCCCTGCTTTATTCTGATTAAGCAAGACTCCAGACAAATCTTTATTATGGCAAAAATTGAAATGGTCTTTCAATAGCCTCAAACTCCACACATGAGACCAAATATTTCAATTATTTAGAATGTTAAGTTACAATTTGTGGTAAAACGTCATAATTCTCCTTGACAAACGTCGGCATTCCGCAAGTGAGTATTTCGTCTTTGAAATGGATTCTAGCAATGCCTTCATTCTTGCGCGAAGATGGAGTGAAGCTCAGTGGCGCGTGCAACGGTAGAAATTAATAAAGGTCTTAATTCATATTTTTTATGTAGATATAATATAACTGTCAATATGAGATGATGATGGACTATAGTAAAATGATAAAAAATAAATCATTTTTTAGTTTTTTATTAACTATTCACTGCAAGTGTTGGTTGTCTGTTAGCTTGCGAGCAAGCAAGATGAGGGCGGAGCTCCTTAGTATGTTCATAAATTTATGTTAATTTGTACAGATTTTCATTAATTGTATTCTTATTCATATAAGTTTTTAATTAAAAAGTCCGATTGTTATACTTTGAATAATGCTTCCTTATCTTTATCTTTAGTAGGTACCTGCTTATGTTTAGTAGAATCATTTTTTTTCATTTGTATTAGAATTCTATGAACATTATTAAAACAAAAAGTACAAAAACAATAAATTATATATATTCCATAACATAAAAAATCTTTTATAATTAGATACCTAATTTAGTATAATATTTTTTTTGTTAACTTTAAATTATTAATACATTTTTATGGCGAATGAACCCTAAACAATAATGTGCCTCGTTTAATTTTGAATTTTCTCGCCGAGAGTGAATGTTTATCTTTTCAATGGGCACGGAAAAATGTGAGGCTTTAAGTAAGTTGAGAGAGTATTCGGCGCTTCCGTAATCTGCTAAAACAAATTGAGCATTCATTATGGGTATTCAACGTTAAAAATTACAATAATTTTATTTTACTTATAAATTACGCTCCAGTGGTACTATTCTGTATCGAAAGTAACAAGTTCGATCTAAATTTGTTAATAGTTACCAAAAATAAAATACAAATAAGTATAGTAAATATATGATATTTTTAAGATACTTTATATAGCATTAAACACTACATACCAGGTAAAACAATGATAACCTAAAAAAAAATTGTGTTATCACAAAAAAAAAAATTAACAAGTCGTACTTTGGCAACAGTACCACGCAAAATTAAATAAACCGCAAGCGGAGTAAAGCTTCTGTGTCCCTGTTTACGTAATTAGCACTGAAGAATTAACCCTTGTACTGTGTATATTTGGGGCATTATCTTACCATATACGGCCACATAGCACGAGATAAATACTTTCACTTCATTTTAAACTTATTTTGTGTTTCAAATATTATTTAGTTACGGTTATTGTAATAAATTAATATGTTTTTTCATCGTGATGTCGATGTAGTGTTGACTTTAGTAAGAAAACATGCGTGTAATTAGTTTTTAATTTTATATAGATTTGTTGCAAATAAATCTTATTTACGTACTAAATACTAAATAATCATTATTTAAAATTAAGTACGAATAATAAAATAAAATTAAATAAGAATGTAATTTAAATATGTTGTATTTATATCTAGTAATACATAGCTATTATTAATTCAAATAGTTATAAAAAATTAAAAATAATTTTCTTTATTTGCACATTTATAGTAGGCTAAGAAAAAATAGTGTCAAAGCACCTCGTCCTCCACTTTCTGCCAGATTTCCAGCAATACATGTTATGGGCGGAACTTAGCGCCGTGATTTGTCTTGTCAGTACGGGAAAATGAAAAAAAAAATATTTAGACGTCGTCCCACTGCGCCATGATGGACTTTTTACTCTAAACTTTTAATATTAACAGATCAATTTATTAGTTTATCAGATCATGGATGGATAAGTCATAACTCATATTTTCAAATAGCGCATACGAGACCATGTACAATTATTTTAAGTATATTGCATGTAGCCGTCGTTCTTATTTATATATTTTACACGAAATTTACTTCAACATTCTAATATTACTCTCTGGCTGATATGTAGAAAATAGGAAAAGGACAAAATATAAGCTTTAGCGTTTTTAACTTCAATATTTTCATTTTGTTGTTATCAATCTATATTTAATATATTATACTAGAGCGGAAGAATTTGTTCGTTTGCTTAAACGCTAAGATCTCTGGATCTACTGTTCTGATTTACTTATTTTCGTTCTTCAGGAGTGCTGTAGGTTATATAAACAATATGGTGTAAGTCTTAGATAGTCTTAAATAACGAAATAGCAATAATAATAAACGCTATCGATTTGTTTANATGTATATATATATATATATATATATATATATATATATATATACATAGTAGTATAGCTATTTCGCTGACAAAAAATTGATAGAAACGCCGCCGTCCATTCCAACTAGAAAATATTTACTAACGTTTCAAGTGTCCCCTGAGTGTAAAGGTAACGACGTAAATATTACTGTCACAAGCTTTCTACGTGAAGCACTTTGAAATATCGAAATGGCGTCCCTAGGTCTACTTGTCAAATGATTCGAAAGAGTTTTACACAAGTAATACATATTAATATAGAAGTGACTTTTGTAATTTCTTAAAATCAACTAATTAAAATGTTAAAATATTGGAAATTATATCTGTATTCTTAGAATTTTTTGGTTGTTAATTTTGGAATATTTTTTCATAGAAATTTATTTTATTTTCCGGAAATAGTTCAGGGAAATAAGGTTAATGTAAAAAATAAAAAATAAACTATTTATACTGTATTTCCCAGTTATATGTGTAAGTGGCTATCATTTGTGTTACAGGCTCACAGGTAGAAAAAAAAGGGGAAATATTATTATTATAATATTATGAAAGAAAACTACTTTTGTTGAAAACGTATAAAAAATTGACGGTAGTGAGATTTGAACCCGCCTCCCTTGGAAACCATCCAAAAAAGTAATATGTACAAATCATATTAGTTTTCTGATTGGGAATATCAAGTAGATACTGGTTGGTTGGTACACATCCGGCTATCACGTAGCTCGTAACATATACATATTTCCGGTGAGATTGGATACCTCTACAAATATCAACGGTCTAAATATGGCAATTGTGGACCGTTTTGGCTTCCCCGGATGTGAAATGTAATGTATTGTGTAGAATATATAATATTGAGGGGAAAACACATAATCAAACCAATTCTGTGCAAATTTACTCTTTACGAAATTTGAAGTATGGTCTTGTTAAGTAAATTAAGCCGCGTAAGTAAATTAAAATGGTAAACTTAGAGCAGCAGCTACGTTGAGCTCTGCCATTTAAGACTCATAGTTTTGAAATCGAGCACAAAGTGAAAAATGAGGTGTATTGGCACAAGGTTCTCTCTACCTATTTTGTTATATTTGTGATACAGCGTGAAACTTAAAAAAAAATACTAAAAAATATGTTTGTTGTGGCCAGTCGTAGCGCAGCGGGCACAAGTAGCCTATAAGACTGTAAGAGCGATAGTTGTAGATTAGATCGTCACTTGGGGATAATAAACTATTTATATTTTTTATTGTTACAATAGAGAAAAGATTAAGTTTTGTCATAAAATATGCAATGTCCTGACTTCGAGCCAAAACTGAAGAATAGAATGTTTTGACACTCACAATCTTTTTGTCTATCGTTGTGTCTAGTATATAGTATGGATATAGTGATAGGTGACAAAATATAAGTATCACTTATCTTAAATATAAGCATGTACTACATACTTAATGTTTTCATTTAATATAATGGCAAATCCCATAAGTTTTTTGTTTCTATTTAAACTTGATCTCTGTTTATCTTATGAAGAGTAGCTAATCGATTGTGAGTTATATCCACAAGCAAATAAAAGCAAGAAATTACAAGATATTTTGTTTTTAGCCGTTGTGTGTTCGCACTACTCGGTAACGCTTACGTCATCTCAACTAAAGTTTAGAAACATCACGTATTTACAAGAATAATAAATCTCCGCCTTTACGACGGTAATTCTATCACTGTCCCAGTTTTAAAACTACTTTTCTCGGTCGCCAGCCACTAACAAAACACACAACTGTCTTGGAAATCATAAATAAATCACTGAAAATGTAATATAAAAAATTGGAGCAAAAATTAGTTTTAATATTTGTCGAAATTTTCTATTAATTTATTTGCCATAGTAAGAAAATTTATTATTACTTTTTGTTATTTCGAATATATTTTAAATTTGATTTTTATCATATATTTAATTATCATTATTTAAAAGCTTTATCTAAAGACATATAAGTATATACGAATATATTATAAGTACTTACAGTAAATATATTTTATAAATAAATATTTTATATAGATATATTCAGAAAACAAGACTCCATATTTTTTGGCATCACGCTGTATCCCGCACATAGCATGATAACGAAAATAAGAAATATTTCTTGCGCCCGAGTGGGAATCGAATCCACAACTGTCGCGTTTACATTCGAACATTTATGCCCTTGCGCCACGATGGCATTACATCCTTTTTGATCGTTTCGGAAATGCCACATATTTGAAATAATAAAAAACAAAATTCAGTCCAATGTTTGGGGATACCTTGCTTTTTAATGTCTTCACCAAGATAAGAAATATAGGTAAAAATTATTTAATAGTTTATTTTTAGAAAAAGATTTTTCTATTATATATTTTTTGCTTTTTACTTAATCATAAAAAAAATTATGAAGATTTATTTTATATAGACGTTTTACCTTCATTCATCTTATTCAAACATCGTTGCTCTGTTTATTAAGGACATTGTACATTTATTTATTTGCGAAATGGGAAATTTATTATTTTAATCGATTTTTTTACTATAGTAGGGCAGGCATAGAAAACCTAGTGCTAAAACACTCTGTGCACCACTTTCCGCCGATTTTTTTGGAGGCAAAATGCAGGGCTTGGTGCCACAGCGAAGAAATAAAAATAATAATAAATAGTAATTCATTTCCCCGAATGGAGATCGAACCCACAACCGTCGCATTACAGTCACACTCTCCTGCCCCTGCGCCACGACGGCCTCTATTCTCTGGAAAATATTAAATATTTACTGTTTAAAAACAAAAAAAATTCTTGTATAGCAATATTTCACTCTTATATCGAAAGTTACGGAATTGCATCTTCCATTTCATATACACATATTGAGTTTATTTCCACAATATTAAATACGACTCCAATGATGCGTAATGCTCTTTTCAGTAGCATTTAATATCAAGCTATCAACGGACAGCGTTAGTGCATCAATGGATTATACAACTTCTAGGAACTTCTGAGAAGATTAAAATATGATGGCAGCCATCTAAACATAAAAGGACAAATTCCTAGTAAATAAACTTTATTGTAGTCTAAGAATTAAGTCTTATTCAGTATCAGTTATCTCATAAAAGTTTTTTTTATAATATATTCTATACTAAAACAGGCCAGTCGTGGCGTAGGGGCACAAAGTGCGCCTGTAAATCGACTGGTTGTGGGTTCGATCCCCACTCGAGGAGATGAAATATTTGTTTACATTTATATTTTCATTTCTTCGCTCTGGTGTCGAGGCGAAAGCGCGGCGTTGAGTTCCGCCACACAATACACAATGCCTCCAGAAATTGGCGGAAAGTGGGGAACGGAGTGTCTTAACATTAGTTTCCCTTTGCCTACCCTGCTGTGTGCGGGATACAGCGTGAAGGTGATTAAAACAGTAAAAAATTGTGTGTGTAGATTGAATTTATTTAGAAAACAAACCTGATCAAATGCGAGTCAGACCCGCATACCGAGGATTCCGTACCAGTTTCAGGATAGTATGCGTTGACATACAATTTAAAAAAGTGTTATATGTGTTGTGTTATTATAAAATAAAATTTGCGAAATTAACTAGAATTATAAATTTGTATTATTTTTTTTATGAAATATGTATAAGTTTTCCCTTCTTGATTTTTTTTTATTTGTACTGTGCCCACTTTTACCAAATTTTATAAATGCAATGTAAAATATGTAGGTCCACGGGAAGTAGATACTAATGGGAATGTGGAAAAATATTGTGAAATTTCAAGTGTAAATCTTCATAATAACTTTTAAATGAACAAAGAATTCGTTGATCTTAAGCACTTTTCGCAAAACTGACAAAGACAAACATTTATTATACCTTTTTGATTTGTAGATTAACATTAAAACATAGACTGTTTACAAATGCCGCTATAAAGAGCTGTCATTTCTTATTTAAGTAGGCAGAAAAGTCTTATAAATTATACATTTTGGTAAAATATAAAGAAAAAGATCTTTCTTCTACTATTTGACTTCGTTTACTTTCTTAGCTTACTTCATTCTATTACTATTCATATTACTGGTATTGTAATATTTAAAGTATATATTATATATAAAATTTTGCTGACGTATTTGTTGGCCTTCGTTTTATATTAACATTATAAAAGCAAATAGATGACAAAACCCGTCATAATTAAAGACTTTAATTTCAAAAGCTTTATTTAATTTAATTTCAAAAACTTTTTTTTCTATAATATTAGTACAGCTCGATTGAATCGAGTTAATAAATTACAATTTTCCTTGTAACGTTAATATAAATGTAATCATATATTATTCCAGAGTCTATAACGTGTTAATAAAGCACATTGTCCTGTGAGGCTCATTAGTTAAGTACAACGGGTGATCGACGGAGCGGAACTTATCCCTCACTCGACTGTGAACTACCCGCAATATCAACAGAATCGATACGTAACTGTATGATGGGTGAAGGTTAACATCAAGAAAACACGAGAAAACTATACACTGTACACTTTTATTCTTAATAGTAAATTTGGAAAAAATAAAAAAAAATAGTACTTTAATTTTTTTGAGGCCAGTCGTGGCGCAGCGGCACAAAGTGTGACTGTAAAACCGATTGATTGTAGGTTCAATCCCCACTCGAGGAGATGAAATATTTACTTAAATTTATATTTCCATTTCTTCGCTCTGGTGTCGAGGCAAAGCGCGGCGTTGAGTTCTGCCACTTAACACGCAATGCCTCCAGAATTCGGCAGAAAGTGGGGAACGGAGTGTCTTAACACTAGGTTCTTCCTGCCTACCCTGTATGCGGGATACAGCGGTAAGCTGATTTATTTTATTTTTTTTTTTTTTTAATGAATGATTTGTTTGAAATAAGATAATATGATATAATAAGCTATAACAAAGTCGACGTTAAGGTATAATTACAATTAAAACGGTCTCCATTTTGTAATGAGGCCAAAGCTTGTATTTCAATCTAACTATTATTTTCTGTGAATTTGTTAATCCGGTTTTTCAGTTCGAAAACGCTTATTTAACGGTGGACAAGGCTTGAACTCGTCAGCGTCGTACTCTATTGTCAAAGTTTCTTTGTAATCTGTGTATACAAAATGAAACATCATAGATACTTTTAATACAAAATATGAAGCATAATTTAAATTTTTGTGAAAAATTAAAGGTTTTAAAAAAACTATATTCTTGTATACATATTTTATAAAGCGTACGAAATGTGACTTCTTTTTTTACTGGTAATATTAATTTTTAAAAAAATTACATAACATTACTGATTATTTTAAAAGCTTATACAGCAATGAGGTCGTTGTTGTTAATAATAACTCTAATAAATTATATTAATTAGTCGTACAGTAATTTCATAATATGGTAGCACGAATAAAGTAAAATATCACCTATAATTTGAAAATATTATCTTCATTCAATACTAATATATTTTATAAGCACTATACATATATGTATGTTTTAGTAGTAAAAATATAGGAAACGGATAAGAAAGCGATCCTACTGCGTGAAAGGCTTATTCAATAAATTGTTTATTAAATTGCCGATTGGATCGATACTAATCTAAAGATTATGGGCTCAAAGCATGTGTATTTTTATAACTTAAAACTTATGTTATTATTACGATTGAAAATGTAATAAATGAAAATGTGTGTGTAGTACTTAATATTAATATATATTCTTCAAATCGAAACAAATCAGCTTCACACTATATCCCGCACACTACAGGGTAGGCCTAGGGTAGGAAGACCGAACCTAGTGTTAAGACACTCCGTTAAGATACACATTCTGAAGGCATTACCTGTTGAGTGAGGAGCTCAACGCTGGGTATGTGCTTTGGAGCCAGAGCGAAGAAATGAAAATATAAAGGAAAATAAATATTTAATTTCCTGGAGTTGGGATCGAACCCACAAACAGTCGATTTTACAGTCACACTTTGTGCCCCTACGCCACGACTGGCCTCTATATATTCTTAATGTAGCCATTTCTTTATATAGTTGTATCGATAAGTGTGGCTAATTCTAATTGCTTAATTATAATTTATACACATTCGTTATAAGTACATAAAGGCGGCTTACATATGAAATACCTTTTACGAAAATTAGCTACTGTTTCGAATTTAATGAAAACTGACGTTAATACGAGACGTGTAATTTTATTAAGCGATAACATCTTTGTTAAAAGTTTTCATATCAAAAAATCATTTTTGTAGCTCATGTTTGAAATTATTTTTTATACGATATGATATAATATGTTACTGTAAAAACAAATGCTTTCACATTTACATTTGAAACTTAATTTTATCTTATTGTATTTTTAACAGTTTTTATAAAGTCGTGAACTTCGATTTCATTTACCTTCACCTTCGATCATTTTTTAATCTTAGAAGCCTTCAGTTCAGTTTTATTTATATATTTCTTTAGTTTCACCCCGTATCCCGCACTCAGCAGGGTGTTAGGGGAATCTAGTGTTACTCTGTCCCTTATTTTCCGCCGAATTCTGGAGGTATTGCGTGTTGACTGCTGGAACTCATGCCTTGTCGTGCCTCATGCCTTGTCGTCATGCCAACTCGTGCCTTGCCTTGACACCAGAGCGAAGAAATGAAAATATAAAAGTGGATAAATACTTCATTTCCTTAAATGAGAATCAAACCCACTACTTATCACGTTTACAGCCACAGGCTTGTGGTACATATAACATATAGACTATATGTTTATTTTGTTTTGCATTTTGGGTTGTTAATCTATTTAAATTTAACTAATCGTGTGACAATGTGACAGGGACTTCGTGAGTTTGAAAATTTTAACTTTCTAAACTAAAACTAAACAAAATTTTAGATGAAAATTTTACACAAACACAATTTTGTAAATTTCAAACGACTTAAAATATATATAAACAAGCATTATAAAATAGTACCTACATTAAAGATTTAAAAAATATAAATGTTATTAATAAAGTTCTTTAATATATCGATGACTTTGTCTTTGTCTGTCCGTATAATCGCATAAAAACAACTGAATATATATTTATAAATTTTAGTATGAAAATAGCTTCGAAAATACTGTGAAAATAGCTAAAGTATTGTTGACTAGCTCTTCCCACGTCAGTTAATAATATATTTTTTTTAAATACGAAACCTGCTGAACTCTCTGTCAATCTATAAATATGAGGACTCACTGTAATTTAGGGTCAGGTGATGGTGGTGATACCGAGGTTGTTGAATCAACAGGATCCACTACTTCCCCATTTGAGATTGCATCGACTTTGTTCCCCCATCCATCCGAGATTGCATCGACTTTAATAGTTTACTTATTTGTTGATCTAAAAATTATACATTTTCATGTTTTAATACTTCATAGTATTAACTACTAACTAACTAACTAGTAGGTTATTAACGCTAAACCAGTAGTGAGTATTATTTTCATCGTCATATATATTTTGTCATCTTTTCATTTTAAAAAATAAAATTGCGTCAGCAAACAATACTATTAAAAAGAGTCATTTATATACATAAAATAAATAAATCAGCTTCACGCTGTGTACCGCACACAGCAAAGACACTCCGTTCCCCAATTTCTGCTGAATACTGGAGGCATTGCGTGTTGAGTGGCAGAACTCAACGCCGCGCTTTGCCTCGACACCAGAGCGAAGAAATGGAAACATAAATTTAAGTAAATATTTCATCTCCTCGAGTGGGACCTCCACACTGATTAGTGATCAAAGCGAAAAAACCTGAGCCTCTTCTTAAATATGAATTAATGTATAAATATGATATTTGTTTGTTTTTTATTGATTTCTGCAGTATAAAGTCTGTTAAAAATAAAAAAAAATATTCATCGGCACACAGTGCTATAAAATATACGTCGCGTGGAAAATTGATCATTGAGGAGTGCCCATCATCAAATTTTATTTGAGCATCAATCCCTCCAGCCATATTTCCAATTTATCAAATAATAAAATCAAAAACCACTTGTTACAGTCAAAAATAAAATTACAGTTTTAATTTAATCTTTTAGTAAATTGTAAACGTTTGTGAAGTTAAAAATTATTTAAAGTGATAAAAGAAATCACCAAAAAAAAACTTAATTTTTCCACTTTCATCGATGTTTCTCCACTAATAGATAATTTAGGGTTCATTGATTTAGAAATATGGTTGAAGGAATTGATGCCAAATTACATCAAGGTTTTATAATCTATAAAAAACAAAACAATAAAATCTGATGATGGGCACTTCTTAAAATGTAATTTTTCCACGTGACGTATATTTCACAGCACTGTGCGGCGCTCCAATTACTGTTAGTATAATATTATCTTCTATATATATAAAAGGTACCTGTACCTGACTGACTGAGGTAAGACGCACGCACAGGCGTAACCGCTGATGGTAGAAACGTGAAATTTGGACAGATGTTTATTTTCATAATCTGGACATCCACTAAGAAGGGATTTTGAAAAAATTTAACCTGAAAGGGATGAAATAGGGGTTGAAAGTTTGTATGGAAAAAAAATTAAATCGGCACAGATTTTTATAAAATTTGAAATTCAGACTCTTAAAAACATTTCATTAAACACGTGTTTCATGGTTTTTTAGGATTCACCCCCTAAGGGTGCAAATAAGTGGTTGAAAGTTTGTATGGAAAAATCTTTAAATCGCCATCGATTTTTATAAAAAAAAATTCGGACTGTTAAAAATATTTTATTGAACACGTGTTTCGTGCGTTTTTTAGAACTCACACCTAAGGGTGCAAATAAGCGGGCGAAGCCGCGCGCCCACTAGTTATTAATATAATTTATTAATTTTATTTAGTTTATTTATAAATCTTTACACAACAACAGGTTGATGTGGGCAAGTACGAAGAAATTGAAAATAAAAATTGGTTAGGTAGTTATAATACAGGATATTCTTGTTTTTATAAGAGAGAATTTAAGTTGGAGAAAAACTATGGTAATGACCAACAGCACCACAGTACAATTTTACGTTGACAATGAGTCTCTCCAATATACCAATAAATACATTTACCTAGGTAAATAAAACTACACAACATAAAATTGGACAAACTAAACAACTATCAGGAGATAGAGCCCAGCTAACATGGAATAAGTACTGGAGCCTTAAAGAAATTTTCAAGAGCAATATGCCAATCAAATTAAAGACTAAGGTAAATTCTTGTCTTACACCATGTCTCAGACATGGAAGTTCAATAAAAATGTCACAAATAAAATTATAACGTGCCAACGCGGAACAGAGCGGACTATATTAAACATAAAATTAATAAATAAAGTAAGACATACAGAAATACTCAACATCACAAAAGCAACAGACGGTTTAACACAACCTCTTACCCACTTTACCTACACCCACTAACATGGAAATGGGCCGGACATATATCACGCCTGCAGGACAGGACATCAAAGGTGGACTAAAAATGTGACCGAATGGAGGGGGCCAGTGGGCAAAAGAAAGAAAGAGGGACCTTGCAAAAGATGGGAGGACGATATTAAACGTACAGCAGCACCAAACTGGATGCAAACAGCGCAATCCAGAGAAAACGGGCTCAATTTGGAGGAGGTCTTTACCCTCAAGGGGGTTCTTACAGAATAATTACAATATAGCATAAAATATATAATCTGTAACTACTAAGTTGAACGTGTCAAAAATTCTCTTTTTTATAACTGTAACTAATAAGTACTACAAACAACAACCAAATCGCTTGAATACATACAACATCGACTATGTTTTTCTAAGCTTTCTGGAAGAAATAAAAGACTTTCTGATTATTTCACATACTTTCCAAGTGGTCCTATTGTAACCAAGAATAATTGTCCTTAGATAATAAACCTAATTTGAATCTATTTATTTTTATAATATAAACATAAATAGCTTAAAGTTACATTATTTATAACAAAATGGGTAAAATTTTTCCAAAAAAAAGTTTTACATTAGAAATGTATAAATAAGGTCGCTGCAAATATATTATTTTGAAACACAAATAAAATAATTTTTGTAACAAATTAAAATAGGCAGATTAGATTATATTAAGAAATGTTATTTATAATTGTAATTTATTAAACTAAATTTAATGAGGCCAGTCGTGGCGCAGGGGCACAAAGTTCGATTCCCAAACAAGGAAATGAAATATTTATTTACATTTATATTTTAATTTCTTCGCTCTGGTGTCGAGGCAAAGCACGGCGTTGAGTTCCGCCAGTCAACACGCAATGCCTCCAGAACTCGGCGGAAAGTGGGGAACGGTGTGTCGTAACATTAGGTTCCCTCTGCCTACCCTGCTGTGTGCGGGATACAGCGTGAAGCTGATAAAAAATTATTAAGAATTTCTTAATTCTTTTTTAAATTATACACGAGCCAAACATCGTTATAGAATTCGATGGTCTCAAAGAATTCCGTAACTATGACCATAAATCTTCAGAACTATGTGAGAACTCCCTCCTCGTACCTTCATTAGTAAAGAAAACAATCATTGCTATCCCAATAACTTAGTAATGACTCTCGAGTCATATATCCCTTAAAAACATAAATGTGCAATGAGAGCCAAGTTAAATGTTTAGTATTGCGTCGTTCACGATTTCATAATAATGGTAAATCTATATGAGTACACAGTTCTGTCTTCAAAATGAAACGTTCAAATTTTTATATGTTTTCTAAATAAGTTTTTTTATATCAAACAAAATACAAAATAATATATCGTTGTCCTAAAGCGAGGCGTTGAGTTCCGCCACTCCACGCAATGTCTCGAAAATTGGGGGGCAAGTATGGAACGTATTGTCTTAATACGTGGCTCCTTTTGCCTACCTTGCAATGTATATGTACAGAAATGATTATACAAGGTGAAGCTAAAAAAACAAAAACACATCGTTTTCCTTTACAGAATTTTATTTCAGTTTTTTTTTAACGTTTCAGTTTACAGCAAGTAAGGCGAGTGTGGGTTGTCGTTGAGCAGGAGGCGCAGCAATGAGTTTAGTCTTTTATTATTATATTTATTTATTTATTTAGACACACCAACAGCATAACATATACAACATTCACAAAAAAAAGTCTTAAGCATTTAAGTTTTAAAAATTAATATGTATGCCACTTCAGGCGTGTACAACAGGCACCAAATCTATGTGTGTAAGAATTAATAATTATACAAAAGACAATAGAGAAAAACAATTGCGACACACATCTAGTAGGGAATTTTATCAATCAAGAGTGCACGAAACTGACAGAGTTTTAGGGAGAAAATAGCTTTAGGTTCATAAGTGAGCCATGTGTTAAACGTGCTACACATGCGAAGTATCGGCGAATTTTTACAAACGGAAGGGTGCTTGAAACATAGGAACAGGGTGTCGGGGAATCCTATATGGTATCTTAAATTTAAAAAGTTTGAAAAGCAGGGGGCAGTCAATAAGATAAGGTCCAAAAATGTTCTACGCTTATTTAAAGAAAAGATTTTAAAATACCTTAATTTTTTCATGGTATGATAATTTTTTCTTTCCCATTTTTTTAAAATATGATAAGTGCCATAAAAATCGTTTTTGGACCCTTTCTATTCTTAGTGTATGGGTAGCGTAGTGAGGTTTCCATACAAAAGTACAATATTCTAATACGTGTCTGTGATCTTTTAAAAATTTTGTTATTTCTGGTGATAAAATCTAACATTTTAGAAGAACGCTTAATAATATTATCTATAATATATGAAAAAAAAAACAATTATCAAATTTGAATTTATTATACATATATATCAAGAATAGATATGTTATTTTTAACCATTAATGATGCTTTTTATACTTCGCTTCGCTTCTGTTGAATTAATAGTAAAATCTTAAAAGCTTCACGCTGTATTCCGTATACAGTAGGGTAGGCAAAGAGAATCTAGTGTTAAAACACTCAATATTTTCCACAGAATTCTGGAGGCATGGCGTGTTAAGTGACGATTTCGAAATTCAATTTGCGCTTTTGCTTCGATACCAGAGCTAAGAAAAGGAAATAAATATTTCATTTACTTGTGTGGAAATCAAACCCACGGCCTGTCCCGTTTACAATCACATGGCGCGTCACTGCGCCACGCCACAACTGGGCTTAATAATGAAATGTTAACTTAATTTATATACCTAGTACCTGAGTGATTAACGCTGCATACTTACGCACACACACTTCACAGCTCGTAAAAGCGAAGCTAAATATCCCTTCACGATCTCACTTGTAAACGACTAGCACCAACAATAGATGCTTTTTTAACTTAAACAGAAATTAAGACGTGTGGTAGAGTCACGTCGCCAGCAATGGCAACACGCATGGGCAGACTCGACCGGATCATTACCACCCCCGGCATTTAAAACCGGCGTGAATAGTGGCTTTATGCCACTGGGTTTCGCACTTACCATCAGGTGACCCGAACGCTCGTTTGCCCTTGTCCTTTTCCATAAAAAAAAGAGATATAAATATCCCTCTTGCCTTCTGAATTCGACGAGAGCTGGAGAACGGAGTGTCTTGACACTAGGTTCCCTCTGCCTATCCTGCTGTGTGCGGGATGTATTCCGCTGTAGCGTGAAGCTTAAATATAATGTTCTTAAATTGTTAACTAACTGCATATTATACACTTTACTTACACCTTTTCATCGTGACATTGCGACATTTAACACAATATAATTTTGCCATGCTGTATCCCGCACATAGCAAGGTAGTCAGAGGGAACCTGAGGATCTAGTGTTATTAAGTTCCGTTCTCATTAAGATACTGTGTTGGGAACGGCCCCACTCTCCTGGAGCCGGATTCTGGAGGCGTTGCTTGTTCAATAGCGGAGCTAAACGCCGCCTCACCAAAGTGAGAAATTGAAAATATTAAATATTTGACCTCAAGAGACCTTCGTCAAGTGTCATGAAACTAAGAAACAATGAAAAAAAAGATATTCTGAAATATTCCTCTACGACAAATTCACTTCTAATATAACACCGATTAAATAATAAATATATTTTTTCTTCTTAAGTCATTCTACACAATACAATTAAACAAAATTCATTTTTATTTTATTACAAGATAACTTATATTTAGCGCCCATACATTGTCGATTACTGGATGTTCATTACTTGGGCTTTCATGTCGATAACTGTTATTTTTTTTTAAATTTTTGGCTAAGACAAATTTTAAGCAATTTGAACATATTTTTAGGTCGCTAAAATTATATATTATAATAACTTAAAATATATTTAAATATTTTTAATTTATAATGTTTTAATATCTGTGAGTTTCTTTAAGTGTCGACAACTCGAAATCTATGTAATAAATGTGTAAGATAATTAAGTATTATTTTGTGAGCAAAATCGAGTTGTGCTTGTAAATCTAAACACAAAATTTTCACCATCCGATAGAATACACCACATTTTTAGTTAAAATTGTTAACCTTTTTATATACATTCATATGTAAATATTTGTATGAAATTCTGCATATTATACAAAACCCTTGTCCATTCATCAAACGAAACATCTGTTTTATAGCTTTATGACTTATATTTCACTTTACACTAGCAACTCGCTCGCGGCGTCGCTCGCTTGAACCACATGATTATTTATTTAGTAATTTAAATTAGAAAATAAATATTTGCTTTTGTTTTAAACATTTTATACATTGAAAACTGTAGCAATTTAGTCAAACAAAATAATTATAAAAAACTACAAAACGTTTCTAAGATTAGTTTGCATCAACGCACAGACAACCAGACAAAATAAAAAAAATGTTTTGGATTCTATTACATCGAAAAAAGTGAAAGAAAAACAAAAAAATGTAAATTTTCCTTTTCGTAAGTTTTTATATAAGTGACGTACTTGTGCTTTATTCGAGCTTTCGAATTTTAGAACCCGTAGTTGCTGTATATTCAAAGGCTACTTTTAAAAAAAAACTACTGAATGTTTTTGTTTGGGCTTGTTGTTATCGTACTGGCACCGATTCACTTATAAAAATTGGTTTTATTGTATTTATGTAACTAGCCTTTGAGTTAAGCTTCTTTTATTTTATTGGAAAATTTAAGATAAAAATAAAAGAGATTATTACAAGATTTTCAAGCAAGCTGTTAATTTTGTCATTTGACCTTTAATTAATTTATTTTTTGTTGCATATAGAAAAAATATTGTATTTAAACACACAATAAACTAGAATCAAATTTGACTTAATAGATTATATAACTTTTTTCACACACTTTTGAGTTGTTAACTTAAAGCTACCACCAGTAGGACTGACACGACTGACTTTCTCGCGAAATACCTAAGAGACTTAGACGTTTGTGAATAATATTAGGTATGTACATTTATATTTAACTATGCCGAGCATTCTTGATGAGTACCTAGAAAGTATTTTGAATCTCGATTCTTTTAAAAAGATAACTATTTTGTAAATTTCCCAAAAGAATGTTGAATAAATAAACTAAACCTCTCTTACCTTTATATTAAATTTTTGTTAAACAATTGTCTATTTATTTGGAATTTATGTCTGAAAAACTCGATTAACTTTATTACAAAAGACTTTAGATCGAATAATCGAATTGAAGCTTGTTAAGAGGCTTTACCAGTAATCAATCAATTTGGATAATGTTACTTCCAATCTGAACGAATATTTAGTTTATAAAGAACCATTTTATACACAATAATATCCTATTAATTGAAATAAAAGTATTAATAAATTTGGTTTGATAATTCTAGTAGGTAACTATTACAATAAATAACATATATTTTTGTTTGTTTTTTTTTCTTCATGCTGCATGCATGCATGCTGCATGCGAAGAAACAAAAATATTAAACATTTCATTTCCTCGAGTGGAAATCGAATCCACAACCTGTGTAGTTTAGTCACACTGCCCCTACCCCACAGCATGGCCTCATAAATATAACATTTGCCAGTTGTTTTTATACCATATACAAGTACATACATTAAAGGTAATTAACAAGAATGGAGGTATGTTAAAATTTGTATTGTATCGTTGTATGAAGTACCTGGGTGGGGCAAGCGCGGGAACGCATCGCAGCATCCGGGCGCATAGTTGAGATGGCGCCCTGGGAGGAATGCGCCCGCTCCGGCCCACCTTTTCAAAGCCTTTCTAACAACTTAACCCCTTTGTGAAATCGCCTACGTAATAACCCTAACTTGACGTATTTATTATATACAAAATGATACAACATAATATTTATAAAGTATTTTATTAAACATTTTTTTTGTAAAATAGATTAATTAAAACTGACATTTACAACAAACAACTATAAAATTCTTTGTTCTTCTAATGCTAGTATACTTAAATAGGTCCTGCGTTTGGAATAGTAGTAGTATATTCGATTAGAGAGAGATCGCCATCCGCGAGAGTCTAAAATACACCAGATTGAATAGAACTTTGAACACGAAGTTTAACGTATCACTTGAAGACGGGTGGGGGGTGTAAATTGAGGTTAACGCTAATACGTACATTAAATTTCGATACATACATTCATATTTTATAACTATCTGCATTTAGCTTTAAGTTTCGTGTTCACTTTTTAACTGAATTTTAAATTATACATAAATTCGTAGAAAGTCGAAAAAATATTTTAAATTCATCTTTTTTTCAGCTTCACCCTGTATACCGCATGTAGCAGGATAGGGGCCTAGTCTTAGAACGTTTCTCACTTCCCGCCGAATTCAAGGCATAGCGTATTAAGTGGCGGAACTCAACGCCGCTGTCTTTCCATTGGTACAAGTTAAACACCCAAAGAAATACTTCGTACGTTTATTATTAATGAAAAATATTCATTTAAAAGTATATTCCACATATCTGCAGTGAACACGAAACCAAAAGAGCACTTTTACATCAAACATTTAATAAGTATAGTATGCACATCAATATTATGTTTTCTACAGACAGTGTATATAGACGGATGTAATTTCTATCAGGTTAAACAAACATTTCCATACAAACATTTATTATTAGACCTATCTATACGTTAATTTAATATAGTATAGATACAAATAAATATGTAGATATTTAGGTTATTTCGAAAATACACTTAATTTCCTTTCTAGGAACAGTTTTTATTACAGGGCCTCTCGTATGTCTAAAACTTATACATTAATAAAATTCTTTTCATTATTTTCAATCAACAATGGCAACAATATAATAAATACATTTTTATACAAATAATATATATGAAAAAAAAAAATGAAACCCGAGACATGCCTGATGTACAAATAATCTTCAGTAGAGTAAAAAAAACAACAAAATCGATTAAACTACAATATATCATATCAGGCGACGAAATCTTAGCAATCTAATATTATGGAATATTTAACAATCTCTTATGTGTAATTATTTTATTATCATTGGCTGATAGTAAAATAAATAAAAAAAAAACATTATATTATTAAAAATTACATAAAAAAGGAATACATTAGGCCTGTCAGTAAATTATAATATTATTTTTTCCATTTATGTTATTATTTTCTTGCTAATATATTTTTTTAAGTTTGTTTGTTTGTTATGTGTATATTCGTACTGACAGGTAAACCACATTAACCTGAAGATATTTTAAACAACTTTTAATTTAATTAACAAAGATATTTCACAAAATGTATTCCAAATAGATATTAGAAATGGTTCAATTGTAATATATTGAAGTTGTAATATGGAATATGGGTGTGTGAATCAAAACTATGTTCAACATACTTTATTGAGCCGGTGCATTCAAGTTAGTGGTTGAATACGACAAAGCTACTGAAGCATGCATTGATTTTACGCTTTACAATAACAAGAATAGGTAGTATTCAATTTTCATTGTTCTGTGTAACAATATTGATAGTTTCTACAATAACTACGATACAAAAGCTCTTATTCTTATCAGATAAAAGCACAGGTTAGAAGCTCATTGACTAGACTTGACAGACAGACTCATTGTTAATATATACTACAGTTTCTCCATACACTCAACTCAACAGTTTTAGTAATTAGAAATACGTGAAATTGACTAGAAGCTCTCTCCTAATGTTCTCTGTAAACATATTATATATATTTCATAAAAAATAATCTTAGACAGTTTACATCATTTTAATGGAGAAATAAATAAATATGTTTTGCAGTTTTTAGATTACAAAAAGCAACATAGTTATTCCAAAAACATGAAATATGAGAACCAGCGTTTTAGAGATATATCAATTTTTTTAATATACCTAACTAAAAAATGTTGCAACATAAAAAATGCTTTGCAACATAACGTATGATAAAGTTTGCCAAAATTAATTTACTCCTCTATAAGTTCAATATTTCAATGGACATATATTATATTACGTGTATGTAGAGTATCAGTTAATACATATCGAATAAGCTATAAGCTTTTTGAGCTCTTCTCGGTGATTGATTGAATTCACAGGTGACAACTTTTTCAATTTACGCTCCTTTTGATACGATTAAAATGCATATCTTTCTTTATCTTTGCAATTATGTTTTTCAAACGTCAAAATCGTTATACATAATATATCTTTACCATAATTTAAAATATTTAGTCAGTAATTTTTATTCAATACTCAATTAATTTATTTAGCTCATTAAAAGCAACAAAATTGAAAGATAAAAGCAATACTAAAATTGACTACAATATATTGGTTATCGTGTTAAGTTAGTTGATCCCCTAGTACAAATGTACATATATGTATGTATGTATAATAAAACCTGTGATAAAATCAATCATATTTGCAGCATAGAGTGCACACTATTACATAGTTAACCTTATTTAATTTCGATTCTTTCGTCGCACATTTAAAAGATTATATTCATATTTTAACCACATACTAATTAATTATAATATATAATTTAAGTATTATATATTATTCTTATCTAAACATCAGGAGTACCTATCTCCATACAAATACAATCTCATTATATATGTATTATAACAATTAACATTTCGTATTTAATTCATTCACAATTTCACAATATCTAACTACACTTAAGCACTCAATTCACGATTGAAGCCTCGAGCGCCACAGTTTATATACCGTCTCGGTATTAAAGAGAGTTCGGTATGTGAAGGGAAATCACGCGGAACCCGCGGTGGTTTGGCTCATCTGTGCATTTGAATTGTCAGCGGGCATAGACTGTACGTCAGGGTGAGGGTACTGTACGTCCACGTCCGTGCCTGGTACGAACTCCGGGGGCTCCTCGGGGGGCGCAGCGGCGGGCCGAATGTTGTCCAGCCGTGGGCGCGGCGAGTAGCGCGGCGTCAGCGCAATGCCCCCAACGACTGGGTGCGATTGGCGATTCCCGCTTGAAGTACGTCGTGCATCAGCCGCTCGTTCTCTTGCCGGACTGCGAACAAAGAGACAGCTCAATTTCAGTTAACATTTATCACTTATTTCTGGATATAATATCCAAATTACTTCATGGATCGTTTTAGTTTAAACTGGTGTATTGCAATCAAGTGATTGTAGGGTCAGGTTTGTGTAAAATAGTTTAGGATAAAGATCTGATACTTTTTGAGGCTAATATGATGATTCAATGATGATCATTTCTATTCGTTGAGTTCCGCCACTCAACACGCGGAGTGTCTTAGCACTGGGCTTCCTCTGCCTATTTTGTGTGCGTGACGCTTATAAAAAATATTCATTTTGGATTTTATAACTTATTAAACATAAATCTACATATTGTTAAGTGAATTACCGTTTTAAATATGTAAAAATTAATCAAAACGTTAATAAGCAGCCAGAAAATTATTTTGTTATTTTTTTCTTTTTTGTGTTAGTATTACACGAACAAATCGTATTAAACACTTGTAATCAGAGTTACAAATGCCTCCCAGGGAGGAGATATAAAGAGGAGACGATACAACGAAGTCGTTACTGTCACTCGACAAGCTCATGAACATCAAACATGTCATTAAAGTTTCTACTTCGACAGCAACTTTTGCCGGATCAGCATACGACGTAATATATAAAGTTATTTGTAATTTTGTACCATCACTAAATAAATCTCTTGTGTATATATAATATGTACGTGTTTTAGTTTCACGCTGTATCCCCCACATAGCACAGTAGCCAGAGGGAACCTGGGCACCTAATGTTAAGACACAACGTTCTCATTAAGGCACTTTTGTTCCCCATTTTTTGTTGAATGATATATATTTTTATTTATTTATTTTCTATAAAATATTTTTATTTGCTATGTACAACAAGCTGCTATATGGTAAAGTGAGGTAGAATAGGCAAAAAGTATAATAAAACATTTTTTTTTAAATATAGCTTAAAAATTACCTTATTCTTTTTTATATATTTTTATTTATCTTTACTTTGTTTCATAATCAATGGCTGATCCTTTGAGATTACGTTATTTCTTGAAAATAAAAAAAAATTAAAAAATAATTTAACCTACGCGGCCCCAACCTCTATCTACAAACTTCAATCCAGTTCTCAATATATTGTTTCTTCGTATCGCGTATTTTCTGCATTATTATTATATAAAAAGTGATATTTTTGTAAAATCAGATACTACCCGATTTTATACCCTTTGATACAATTGATGAAGAAAAAAAAACCAGACGAGCGAGTTCGGCTCACTCCCCAAGGGTTCCGTAAAAATATTGAGGTTTTGAGTTTCAAAATGTTTCTGAAATTCTAAGCTTAGCTCAGCTAGAGCTCTTTCATCTGATACCTTACTTGAACTAGCGGCTTAAATACTAAATTTTAACCCCCTTTTAAGTCTGTTATTTTTTAGAATTTAACCACAAATGTATAGTTTTCAGATTTTTTCCTGAACTATAGATGCTAGCTGCCAAATTTCACGATTCTAGGTCAACCGGAAGTACTCTTTTAATTTTGATTACCTTTATAATATCGAAATACCATATCTATAGCCATATCTCTTTTTTGAGTAAATATAGAAATATGTTTTTTTTTTTCAGAAAATCAAGGAACCGTAGATCTAAGTAAATGGTTTGAATTTCAACTCTATATCTTCAAGTATTCCTGATATAAAGGCTCTTGACAGACAGACAAAAAAAAGTACGGAACTTCAAAACAATAAAGATAAACATTTGTTTAACTACAATTTGATATTAATTCAATCAAATGTTAAATGTCATATCTTAAATGTCTCGAGATGAATCTAGTACTACCATAAGAGCATGTTGCCCATGGAAAATTTTAAAAAAAACAAAAAAAATCATAAAACGACATTTTTATTTTCCTACTTAAATTAATGCAGACTCCAATGAAACTATTAAGGAAAGACTTCTGAAGATATATACTCGGTTTTGGACTATAAGTTAGTCTAAAACCGAGTACCATAAATGGTATATCAATTTACATATTAATATTACCTTAAATTTGCGGACTAGGCCAATCAGAGAGAAATTACACTACGCTGTTGACTTTTCCTTTCTCTACTTAAGAGATGGAACAATATTTTGGGTAGAATGCAACAACCTACTGTATAATCAGACCAAAAACCACTGGGTCACGACAGTAAGTTTTATTATTTGACCAAATACGTCACGCATAAATGTTAATCATGATCCATGTTCGATGAGTTGGTTATTATTTTTAAGCCATTGCTATTTTTACTTATGATAACGTAACAAGAGGCCAGTCGTGGTGCAGGGGCAGTGGTGTGACTGACTGACTGTAAACACGACTGGTTGTGGGTTCGATCCGTCCACGCGAGGAAATAAAATATTTAAATTTAGATTTTCACTTCCTTGCTCTGGTGTCGAGGCAAAATGCGACGTTGAGATCCGTCTTCAACACGCAATGCCTTCAAAATTCCGCGGAAAATGTGGAACGAAGTATCTTGACACTAGGTTTTGTTATATTTTGCAAATATTGTAATTAAATCAGTCTCGTGACGCCTTCTAATATATAATTATATAAGAATAGCTTTTGGTCACCTGTCTATGTCCTGTTAAAACAAAATGTTAATAAAAGTAAAAAAATATATATTTTAGAAGTCTCTATAAGTTTTGCTTTTAACAAACTATTTCAACAATTTTATTATCATTTCTATACATATTTTAAATATATTTTCTCTAACAAAAACAACAATATTAAATTATAAAGCATCAAGTAAAGGCTTTTCGTTACAGTATTAAACGTACGACTACATATTCATACATGTCACGACCTCATAACTCGCAACGTAGCGCACCAATCTTTTTTAATTAGCTCCTCACCCAGTACTAAAACGTTAATAGGCTTAAAATTTCCCATAGTTAAGCTATTTCTTCGTGGAATATTTTTATTTCGTTTCAAATGAAATATAATCATTTTAAATATTATATATATGTAAATTGAGGCCAGTCGTGGCGCAGTGGAACAAAGTGTAATTGTAAAACCGACTGGTTGTGGGTTCGATCCCCACTCGAGGAAGTGATATATTTATTTACATTTATATTTTCATTTCTTCGCTCTGGAGTCGAGGGTAAAGCGCGGCGTTGAGTTCCGCCACACAACACGCAATGCCCCCAGAAATTGGTGGAAAGTGGGGAACAGAGTGTCTTAACCCTAGGTTCCCTCGGTCTACCCTGCTGTGTGCGGGATACAGCGAAAAAAAATGAAATATAATCAATATATTATATATGTAAATATAATACAAATAATAAATGTGATTCTTGGAGCGCCAATGGCATCGCATGGCTGCGTTTTTCGTAATTCTTATTAAGCGTTATGGGTATAGGTTCGATTTTCATTTAGGTTCATATATACATATATTAAAACAATTTACTTTATAACTCTTTGAAATATGAGTCATCGTATTATTATTTCTACATTTTGTGATAAATCAGTGTTGGTACGACACGACAAACAAAAAATATATTTAAAATAATATTCACCCACAATTAATTCTTAGAATCCAAGCGTAACTTCTGAGAGTTTTTAAAGTTATGCGAGGCAACATTAATTGACTAAAACAAGTAAATGTTCTTAAAGCTTTTCGAATTCTTTAAAAACTTTATCCCATTTTGAGGTATTATAAAACTATTGTGGCACGAGGTGTGACTGTAAAACCGTGGGTTCGATCCCCACTCGAGGAGATGAAATATTTACTTAAATTTATATTTCCATTTCTTCGCTCTGGTGTCGAGGTTAAGCGCGGCGTTGAGTTCTGCCACTCAACACGCAATGCCTCCAGAAATCGGCAGAAAGTGGGGAACGGAGTGTCTTAACACTAGGTTCCCTCTGACTACCCTGCTGTGTGCGGGATACAGCGTGAAGCTGATTTAATTTAATTTTTTTTTTTTTTTAATAAAACTATTATAGGCCCTTGATTTCTAAAATGGATGATTTATTTGTAAAGTTTAGGAACATTCTTGCTTTGATAACGCTAAAATAATCATATTTCTTGTTTAATAAATAATCATAAAATAAAACTTATACCGTTTCATTTTAAAACTAATTGCTTACCTCCCTTATTTACAAATCTGCTACAGGGAATTTGTAATATAAAATATTAAATTAGGATGCATTTATTATTATTAGTATATAATTTTTATAATGTTTATTATTCTTACTTTATGTATGTGTTAAAATACACATAAATATATATATTTTTACATTTTTAAAGCGTAATTCCATTCTAAGTAATTTGAACGTAGCGAGATTTGAACCCGCGCCTCATTGGAAACCGTTCAAGCGCTCTGACCAACTAATCTATACGTTCTCATTAAGCTACGTCGACATTCTTATACGCTTGTTACAACTTATTTATGTTGTTAGCATCTCTGTAGGATATAAAATTTACTAAAATTTACTTTAAAAAAATTTTTCGGTGTTTAATACTAAAAATATACAAAAAAGAAGTATTGAACGAAAGCTTTAAACTTATACAAGCTTTTCATGAAGCAGGGGTCGCAAAATTAGCGAGGGATAACTTTGTTAAGCGCGCTCTGTCTGAGAAAATGCTTGGAATTGCGAATTCTTTGTGTCATTGAAACGATTTTGGTCGTGTTTGGCTTTTAAAACGCTAAATATATTTTATATGGTTGTCGTACACATAATATAATAAAATGATTATATAAATATTATTGTGTATTTTTGATTTTGATTTATATAGTGAGTGTTAACCCTATTGTAATAAATTTAAAACTTATTTATAAAAATTATGTGTAATGGTTCAAAGTTGTGGGTTAAATTTCTACTCAGACAATAGAACATTTTTCAATTCCGTAGCCCTGATATACAAAGCGTAGCGTTGAGTTCCGCCTCCTAGCACATTATGTGTGTTTATACCGGAAAAAAACATAAGCCAGACCTATTGTATTATTTAAAATGATAAAGAAATATCCAACAATATATGGCTTATCTTTTGAATTTGAAAGTCGTTTTATATATTTTTTTATATAATCTGTTACAACTTCTCTATTAGATATACAACTCCTAACAAAATTATATTTACATATGTTGTTAATGGAAAGTGTCGTGTTTTGGTTATAAATTGTGGTTTAATATGACAACTATGATAGGAATTTTATCCCTTTTCCCGGGAACATATATGTTTGTGTCACTTCGAACAAATGCTCACGTCATTCAATAGTTCTTAGATGTTCCATGACATTTATTTTCTCGTTTCCTTTTTTATGTTTTATATATAATATATTTTTTTGATTGAAACGGTAATACGTTATCGTTGACATTTTTTTGTACATATAATACTAACTAAATAAAAAAAAGAATTAAATTGAGAATCTATAATAAAATATTGAGGCTAGTCGTGGCGCAGCGGCACGAAGTGTGACTGTACAACCAACTGGTTGTGGGTTCGATCCCCACTCGAGGAGATGAAATATTTACTTGAATTTATATTTCCATTTTTTCGCTGTGGTGTCGAGGCTAAGCGCGGCGTTGAGTTCTGCCACTCAACACGCAATGCCTCCAGAATTCGGGAGAAAGTGGGGAACGAAGTGTCTTAACACTAGGTTCCCTCTGCCTACTCTGTTGTGTGCGGGATACGCGTGAAGCTGATTTTTTGATTTTGATTTTCATAATAAAATATTTGCATTGATCATGTTTATTGAGGAAGTTATCTTATTTTCGTAAGAATTAGGGTTCCTTTACCTTTTTAAGGATATTTCCTGATTAAAAACATATTTTCTATTTTTGCTTAGAAACAAGATATGGCCATTTATATCGCAAAATACACGTATTTCAACATTATCAAGGGAATCTAAATTCATAGGATACTTCTGGTTAACCTAGAATTATGAAATTTGGCAGTACTAATTCAGAAAAGATGTGAAAACTATACACTTGAGATTAAATAAAAAAAATAATAGCCTTAAAAAGGGGGCAAAATTCGGTCGCTAGTTCAAGTGAGGTTTTAAATGAAAGGGGTCTGGCTAAGCTAAGCCTGAGCTTCAGAAAAAGCTCAAGATCTCCAATTTTTACTCAATCCTCGGTGGGCGAGCGCGACTCGCTCTTGTCCGGTTTTTTTTATATAATTCTCTTCTGGTTATATCAATTTGTAGCTCGAAGCTCTGAATTTAACAATTTGTTCTTGTTATTTTACGAGGTTTGTATAAGACAGTCATAACATACATTAGCAATTTACTGAAAATAACGGTTACCAAATATTTTAACTAGCTTCTTATTTTTTATATTAAAAAAATACGATCATTTTAATAAACTTTTCAAATATATATTGTAGTAATATGTAAATTGGATGTAAAATAATTACAGTAATTCAATTTTATGTCCCTTTATGAAACTCTTTATGAAGCAATCACTGGAAAACATACTCAGTAGAATTGACCTCAAATTAAATCCCTTTTAAATTATTTTTAGTGTAAACGCTTATTTGTATTTGTCCTTTACTTATTTAAAATTTCCTAATTTAATATTATAAATGCTAATGGTGTGCTATATTTAGGAAGCCAGTCGTGCCGCAGGGGCACAAAGTGTGACTGTAAAATCGACTGGTTGTGGGTTCGATCCTAACTCGAGGAAATAAAATATTTATTTACCTTTATATTCTCATTTTTTCGCTCTGGCTCCAAGGCAAAAACCCAGTGTTGAGTTCCGTCACTCAACAGGCAATGCCTCCAGAATTCGGCGGAAAGTGGGGTGCGGAGTGTTTTAACACTGGGTTCCCTTTGCCTACCCTACTGTGTACAGGATACAGCGTGAAGTTGCTTTGATTTTTATTTGTATTATTTATATTTAGCAATAACGATGAAAATTTGTTTGCAGATAAATGATAAATATCTATGCAGTAAATTATTTTTTTTTAGGTTATAGTCGTGGCGCAGCGGCACGAGGTGTGACTGCAAAACCGACTGGTTGTGGGTTCGATCCCCACTCGAGGAGAGGAAATATTTACTTAAATTTATATTTCCATTTCTTCGCTCTGGTGTCGAGGTTAAGCGCGGCGTTGAGTTCTGCCACTCAACACGCAATGCTTCCAGAATTCGGCAGAAAGTGGGGAACGGAGTGTCTTAACACTAGGTCCCCTCTGCCTACCCTGCTGTGTGCGGGATACAGCGTGAAGCTGATTTATTTGATTTATTTATTATATAGTCTTTTCTTAGTTTCTTGTAATATAGATAAAACCGATGTACGAGTATGATCAATGGTGATATAAATTATAATAAATTGTTATTTCTATAAGATTTATGTAAAATGTAATATAAATCTGATCGGAGGGCACCGTACCGTATCAATTTCAGGACTGTAAATCAACGGAACCCAACTTATAAAAATTGACAAACTTATATTTGCAGGCATACGCACTTATTTTGTATGAAATGAAGTGTAAATATAAGTTTTGAATGGTATCTTTTTTCAATAATATTATAACAAGTTGTCATATTTCGAATTTTGCCTTTCTTTATATTCGAAGTTCTCATTTTTACTCAAATTTAATCAAAACATAATTGTTTTGTAATGGTTTTTTTTTATAATCTTGATCAATTTTATTATTTTCAATTTTTTTCTTAATCTTTAGGCATTGCAAGACCTTACTTCGTGCCAAATCTCATAATTAGTAGGTCCACAGGAAATATTCTATAGTTTGCATTGATTTAGTTCTGTACTTCACCTATCTAAATAGTTGATTAGTATTTTTGATAAACGGTTTTCACAGACGGACTAAAAAAATATCTCACAAAAATATTTTGCGGGACTTATTTTTTTAAAACAATTATATTAAAATGTGATTTTATATAATTGATTTAAAAAAATAAGTCTCGCTGAGTTTGTGCGAAAGTTCTTCTCAGGTTTGAGGTATTGACTTTAGTGAACTGGTGGTAAATTATTTGACGTTCAAAAAATGAAGCATGTAACTTCTTATTTTGAATAAAATTATTTGACTTTGACTTTGACTATCCTATGAGTTTGTTATAATCTTTTGAGTTACGGAACTCTAAAAAAGTGTAAATGAATTCATGTATACGTATAATTTTTGAAAAGGGATTCTTTTATTGAAATTCTTTTGTGAAAAAAAAATCAAGTTTGCAATAGTAATTTCCGTCGGATTCTTCATGGAGATAAAAAGAGGTTGAAATTTTTAAGAACAAATTTCTTTGCTTAACCTGATAAAGTGGATGTCTGTATATTTTCTTGGTAATTCAATTGATTAAGAGGATTCAAGATCAATAAGGAGAATTAACAAGAATGTAGTACAATTTTAATAAGTCTGGAATAATTAAAAGTAGTATCTGCTACATTCTTATACTAGATAAGACATGTATTTTTTTAGCGTTCCGTAATATACAGAGCCAACCTGGAAATTTACCATTAAGACATTTCCGTTCCCCACTTTCTGCAATTCTGGGGACATTGCGTGTTAAGTGGCGGAACTCAACGCCGCGGTTTTGCGCTCTTTCATTACCCAGAGTGGAAGTCGATCGCACAACCGTCGAGTTTACAATCGCACCCTTGATCCCTTGCGCCATTGTGGCCTCAATTTTTAGTAAATGATGTAGTAGAGTTCTTGAAAGATTTATTATTAAATACAATTTATTTTATATTTAAAATCTACATTCTTTCCATTTTATGGTAAATATTTAATATAAGTTGATGGTAAGAGATGAAGTAGAAATTATTAAGAATTCCTAAGGCGCTCACGTTATTAGTTTTAAGATGGTTATTTGTAATATAAGTTAATTTTGTACTATCTAGTATTACATCGCAGACTTGCTTAAATGAAAATAGGTCTTCTAATATTGAGAAAAGTAACTTTATTAAAAGTATACCAATGTTTTATAAACACCAGCAAATTATTAAGATGAAAATTAGGACGTTTTTTACAATTTTTAATAATATTATAAATAAATCAGCGTATTTCTACTTTCTGATTTTTTATCAATTTAATCTTGTTACGGCATGTACCAAATTGATACCAATTATAAAGTCCACAAATTATAATAAAATACAAACAGGAAGGAAGTAATCCGTTTAGATTATATATAAAAATATGTTAAAAGGATTTTTTCTTATCACAATAAAAGCTGCCTTGTATAGAGCTACCGATTACCATAAATTTATTAGTATAGAAAGCTCGAACAATCGACAATAGATTTCAGACTACATCCAGAATGAAGTCTTTAAATCTCCATAAGTTGTTTTTAGGATTCCGTACATTTAAACGAAAAAAGGAACCATTATAATATTACTTTGTTGTCCATCTGACAAGAGAGATAAGATATGGCCGTTTATTTCGCGTATTGCGACATTACAAAGGGAATCAAAATTATTAGGGTACTTCTGGTTAACATAGAATTATGAAAATTGGCAGCTAGCATCTACATGTACAGAGTACTAGGTTAAGAAAAAATCTGAAAAATTTAATATTAAAGCCGCTAGTTCAAGTGAAATATCAGTTGAAAGGGCTCTAGCTAAGTTAAGCCTGAATTTCAGAAAAATCTCAAGACCTCCAATTTTTGTATGGAACCCTCGGTGGGTAAGCCCGACTCGCGCTTGTCTGGTTTTTTGTTTTTAAAAAACTGTTTTATTTATATACATCTTTACATGTAATATTAGATATAAAAAAATATACTTAAAATATATTTTAGTGTTATAAATAGTAATTTCATAACTTCTGATTTAAAATATGATTATATCTTTAACTTAATAAAAATGTGCAAAATATATTCAAAGAAGCAAAGAAATGATATTATTTACAATTCAAAGCTAGAGGCAATCCAGCGGTAGTTTAGTTCCGTTCTGAAAGTGTCTTTAAATTAAAATCCAATAGAAGAACTATTTGTGTCAGGAAGCGAATCATAAAATTCGATAAGTAGTTCGTTCAAAATAAACATTTCAAACAAGTGAATTATATAGAAAACATAAAGTCTGACTAAATGCATAAACTTAATTAATATATTTAGTATCACTCGCGCCCTCAAGACAAATCCAACGTATCATTTATCAAAATCAGTTCACTGGTTGATCAATTACAAGGGAACAAAGAAACGGACATACAAATGCCCTAAAAAATCTCCTTTTTCGGAGCTTCACTGCAGTCGTATAATAACAAAGATTTACACATAGAAGAATTTTAGTAGAGACCTGTATAAACCATTATAAATAAAATATTGTCTCTATCGATCTCTTGTGTACTTAAAATTAAAAGTTATTCAATTTTGAAGATCAAAATAAAAATAAATATATATTTTCCATATTAACGATAAATTACATTATAAATAGATAAAACAAAAACCTCAATCATTATCTACAGTAAATGTAAATATTTTTAAAATATAGCGATTCTGCGCGATTAAATATGTGTTCATAATGCATGTATGTATCACATAGAAATACATAATTATTGCGGATGGTGAAGATTTCGTTTTAGTAGTAACTGACTATTTAATAGATTAATTTCAATTCATAAAATTATTTACTGTTTTATAACTAGTTTTATGTTCAGTAGCCTAGGGGAATACCTACTTTTATTGTTTAAAAAGTTTACTTGTTATTTAAAAATATAAATAAAATAAATAAAAATAAATCAGCTTCACGCTGTATCCCGCAAACAGCAGGGTAGGCAGAGGGAACCTTGTGTTAAGACACTCCGTTCCCCACTTTCTGCCGAATTCTGGAGGCATTGCGTGTTGAATGGCAGAACTCAACGCCGCGCTTAACCTCGACACCAAAGCGAAGAAATGAAAATATATTTAAAAATATATAATCATTTTATATTTTTACTAACGATAACCGATTACGATTACATTAGACATATTTTAGAAAAAAAATACCTCTTTTAAAAATATAATACCAATATTTTTTAACTTAATAAAAAAATAAAAAATAAAGATTGAATTCACTGGTCTAGTCATATACGAAAATGTTCTTTATTGTAGATCTTTTTAAGATATACAATTTCGTAGTGTATTATTCGATATTATTGGCTTCATTGTAATCTAAAATGAACGTATTATATAGATACATATAGAAATCTTTTGTATAATAATTATGTAAGATAGCTTGTAAGATCTATACATACATCTCATTAGTTTTTACTATACAAAGATAGATTTTTTTTTAGCTTTAGAATCGCTATATCACATCTCATGCCCCATCCACATTTTCCATGAGGCTACGCGATGAAACGTAATTTAGTGAGGACAGTGCGCTTGTGTCTCCT
Source organism: Heliconius hermathena (assembly GCA_013403705.1). Classification (NCBI taxonomy): domain Eukaryota; kingdom Metazoa; phylum Arthropoda; class Insecta; order Lepidoptera; family Nymphalidae; genus Heliconius; species Heliconius hermathena. The sequence goes on along the minus strand of JAAIXJ010000100.1, from coordinate 1,587,237 downwards.
CGTCTGCTCCCACCTCGCCTCTGAATAAATCAAGTTCTCTAACTGAATAAATCGAGAGCGTGGATGGAGATGAGAGCTCTAAGGGGCCTCTCACGAGACTCTTGATGGGGCGTCACGAATGGTGATTAAGGGAAAAAAAAAACATAAATCTTTCTTATGGTCTATAACTTTGACTTGCTTATTTTTTTGATTAGCTGATCGTTTACGAGAATCCAAAATTCGAAATCCAAGAAGTTTTGACCTACAACCTTCGAGCCAACATGTGTACTAGCAGGGGATCGATGGGGACATTTGATATTTTATTTGTAACAGTGTATCAACTTTCCGCCAAATTTCAGTTCTATGCGTATTTTGTTATTTGACCACTTTATATCTAACTTAACCGGATTAGAGATACTTTACACACGACTGTCATTTTATTTATATAGTAACGGTCACATTTAATAAATTAGTCTAAAAGGAACTTCGATATATTTTGGGAAACCACGTCACATGAAGACGTACAGAATGAGAATCTAATATTACGTTACTTATCCTTTCCTTTCAATCCCGTCATAATTTAATCGAATTCACATTTAGCGGTCAAATACTTTCTAAATATACAATGTGAGATACAATTTTACGTTCACAGCATTTTTGTATCACAAGTATTTAAATATTCTTAATTTTCAACGCATCATGTGAACTATCATCATATAAATAACTTACCATCGGAGAGCTCTCACTCCATTCAAAGTTGAGCTCAGAAAATGTAATATAAAGTAGAATACATGAAGTAGTTGTTGCGTCACTAAGTTTATACCTTATGTACAGCGTGCTATTGAAATATCTCATGTTACACTTTTAACTCGTATACGATATATATTCCTATTTAAACAATAAAAATACTTATAAATTATGCCTATCTGAACGATATAATTGCATATATGGTTATATTAGTTTGCATATATCGTATACGATATATATCCTGTGGGTAATATTACAGAACCAATTGTAGGAACTTTTAAGGGACCATTTGTCCATTGACGTACTTGTATATACATATCTACTTAGTATTATTGTTATATCCCCATCATCATACAGAAGTCATTTATTATTCACATATTGCAGTTAGTTCTGACTTTAAATAATCACAAGTTAAACACAATTATTTTTTCAAGATAAAAAACAGTTCATTTTAGTTAACAAAACAGTTTATTTTAGATAATAAAATATTATTTTAAGTCACCCTCAAATTATAAATACAAGATGGTTGTCACTCTGTTCTTAATTTGAATTTCAGTGTAAAAGTTTGGGCTCAAGTTTCCAAACAAGTTCGTAACTTGTTTTCAACGGTCCTCCAAATTGTATCAAAATTCTAAGTATTTAAAAAAAATCTATTTAATTTGCTCTATATTAAAATCTCTAATTTCAGCTTCATCTACTGTACACAGTATATGATATGAATAGTTTTAATTACTTATATTTTATTATTAACGAATTGTGTATTTATATTTATAATGTAATACCTAACAGTATAATACGAGGCCAGTCGTGGCGCAGGGGCACAAAATGTGACTATAAAATCGACTGATTGTGGGTTCGATCCTCACTCGAGGAAATGAAATATTTATTTACATTTATATTTTCATTTCTACGCTTAGTGTCGAGGCAAAGCGCGGTGTTGAGTTCCGCTACTCAACACACAATGCCTTAAGAACTCGGTGGAAAGTGGAGAACGGAGTGTATTAGCATTAGGTTCCCTCTGCCTACTATGTGCGGAATACAGCTTGAAACTGATAAAAAAAAATATGGAAGCATGAAGGATTTTAAAATATAGAAGCAGCATACTTTTTCATTAATTAAGCCATACAACCATGTAAGATGAACAATAACGCTACGTCTGTAAGGCAAAGCATGACCGAAGTCGGACAATGGCAACATCTCCCCCGCTTAAACAAGAGATCAACATAAGGAAACATATCATTCAACTTCATATGAACAAAAATATAATTAATATCGGCTTGAAACACCGTACAGACTTTTCCGCGATATTTCTAGATTTTTACTTTATTTCAACTGTTGAACTGCACTAAAAAAATTAGAACAAATAAGTACTGTATATAATCAATCAAATCTGTATATTTTTTTAGTTTATTATTTGTTGAAAATAAGAAATTCTGACAATATTAAAGAATTTGTAAATATTTTTAATATCCTATGCTATTAACAAGAATTAAATAAACTTTTTACGTCTTAAATGAAAAATTATTATGGTACTTCACAATCTTTTTTCAGCTCCCAACATACAACTTGTGACAAGAACGAATTTATCATCATTTTTATTCTCATATTCTAGATAAAATTTCGATTTATTTTTTACATAACGGTACACATCTTTAATTTAGCGACTCTACATTGCAGAACGTGCCTTTCATACATGTTTTTATAATATTTGAAAAGATGAAAATGGACTTACAACCACTCTTATATCACTTAATCAATACTATTTATAATAATTAATAACATAAAAAAACATATTACTAAAGCATTATTCTATATATTAAGATCAAAATTACATCAGCTTCCCGCACACAGCAGGGTAGGCACAGGGAACCTAGTGTTAAGACACTCCGTTTCCCACTTTCTGTCGAATTCTGGAGGCATTGAGTGTTGAGTGGCGTGTACTATAAACAGAATTTCTTATCTATATGTATAAAAATTGTAACAGTTAGATGAGGCAAACGAGCAAGCAGGTCACCTGATGTTAAATGATTACAGCTACGCATGAACATTTGCAGCACCAGAGGAACTATATAGTTGTCGGCTTTTAAGAAATTTGTTGATCCGCCCCTTGAAAAGCTGTCTGGAAAAAAGCCTGGTGGTAGTTGGTTCCATAATTTACATGTCCGTAGTATTGTAAAAGACTGTCTGGCATACCGTATAGTTGTACTGACCCAGGAACCAGGTAGTAAGGATTTTTGGTGGCGTGGGGTATGGTTAAAAAAATCTGATGGTGGAATATGATTAAGTTATTAAGATTTGTATCGTAAACCTATTTTAATGCAATTTTCACCATTGTATTTTGAAAAATTGCCTTAACATATAGTGTATATTTTGAACTATTTTAAAGTTTTATTCCACATTCAGGAAAAACAAAGCTTTTCTTATAAAACATATAAAAAATTTAACAGAGATACTAACAATATAAATAAGTTATTTTTTGTTTTTTTCAATATTCTCAAATTTTGTTTCAATAGGTCCATAGAAATAGTCATATCAAAATAAAGCAATTTACTAGACAACGTAAGGTAAAATTTTAATTTACCATATATAGATATGTCTTTAAAGTTATAAAATTATTAGAACATGAAAGTAACTCAGATCAGTAAATATAAATAATTGCGTAATTCAAGCGGGCGAAGCCACAAGTAGGTCCCTAGTATACTATAAGCGTATACCGACAAACGAGTACATAAGTATTACCTAATCCAATAGGATTTTACGTACTAGAATATCAAAACATATCGATCTTAGATTATACCAGCCTAGTTTTCGATTTATACACACATGTAACACAAACACAGTCCTTAAAAAGAAACCTTTTCTGATGATATTTGTAATATTTCATCTTATGACATAACTTGAAGATAATTTTATGTCCATTTTTGTATTACATTTTATATACTGTGTTACTTTAATATTTTGTGTATATATAATCTATGTACTCTTATAATTCATATAATTTCTTAATTATTTAAAGAATATAAAAAAAAATACAAAATAAAAAAAACATAAGCATATTTATGAGAATTGTTTTGTAAAACAAAAAGTTATATTAAAAATCGAAATAAAAAAAAAACATTAAAGAATATTGTGTGGTTTTTTAATCTATAGGCATCGTATTAAAATTTGTTCAACCCTTTCGGGGCGAACAATAGAAAGACAGATAAGAATAATTAAAAAGCTTTTACTTTGACTCGGGTTAACGACCGCCCAATACCTACCGAGATATGCTTGTTTCTAATATTACAAGTACAGGTATTTAATCCTGTGACCTAATACAGTATTAATTATTATTACTAAAATTAAACTATGAAAGGCAGTTAATAGAATGATATGTAATCATAATACAGCAGTTATACTAATAATAATTATTATTTATTTATTGAGGCCAGTCGTGGCGCAGGGGCACAAAGTGTGACTGTTAAATCGAATGGTTGTGGGTTCGATCCCCACTTGCGATGAAATATTTATTTAAATTTATCTTTCCATTTCTTCGCTCTGATTCTTCTGCCACTCAACACACAATGTCTCCAGAATTCGGCAGAGGAACGGAGTGTCTTAACACTAAGTTCCCTCTGCTGTTCAACCTGCTGTGTGCGGGATACAATTGCAGGTTAAGCTGATTTTTTTTAAATATTTATTATAATATTATTATTATAATAGCAAAAAAAATTTTAAAAATAATGTTATTAAACGATATTTCTGCTCTAACTCTAAAGTGGTCAAATTGTCCTCTGCTCAAACTCTAAAGTGATTGGTCAAAGAATGATTACTGAATTAATTTTAAGCGGTTTTAGTCGTTTTAAATTGAGGCAAAGCGCGGCGTTGAATTCCGATACTCACACGCAATGTCTCCAAATTAAGCAGAAAATGGGGAGCGGAGTCTTAACACTCCGTTCCCTCTACCTACCCTGCTACATGCGGGATACATGGTGAAGCTAAGAAAATAAAACACTTCTGTTTTATTATTGATCATGGAATATTTAGGTAAAAAGACATACAATAATCTACTTTCAATATCGAATCACAGAATGAGAAAACGCGTCAAATTTGCCTATAGTCTCACTCGAAAGTAAAAAGTAATTAATTATTTTAACATTAGGCCGTAAATCAATCTCTCACACTCAGCAGTGCGGTGCGTAAACGCCGCCCTCGTCGGGTGCCAGATTAATATACGAGCTTAGTCTCATTCGACCTTTTTATGTATCTCCATGTCACCCATATGTATACAGACGTCCATGTGATATACGATTTGATATATTTTTTTTATTACTTATACTAATAGTTTTTTAATTTTAGTCGTATTTAAATGAGGCCAGTCGTGGCGCAGTGGCACAAGCGTGCGGCTGTAAACGCGACAGGTTGTGGGTTTGATTCTTAATCGAGGAAATGTAATATTTAGTATTTCAATTTCTTGGCTCTGGTGTCGAAGCAAAGCGCGGCGTTGAATTACACTACTTAAAGCGCAATGCCTATAAAATTCGGCGGCCTTCAATATTCAATACGTATACATGTATTTTTCTAAATATTTCCTTAATACCACAAGGAAAATTAGTGTGTCATTGCCCAATTAAGATCGGAGTTGTATATTGTTCAAATAAAAATATTACATAATATGTAAATATCAATATTACATAATATAAAAATATCTAACTAAAGTTTTATTAATACAATACCAAAAATCAGCTTTACGCTGTACGCTGCACACAGCAAGGAACCTAGTGTTAAGACACTCCGTTCCCCACTTTCTGCCGAATTCTGGAGGCATTGCATGTTGAGTGGTAGAACTCAACGCCGCGCTTTGCGACACCAGAGCTAAGAAATGAAAATATAAATTTAAGTAAATATTTCATGCCCTCGAGTGGGTATCGAACCCACAATTACTACCCACTCATTAATACAATATCACCATAAAAATTTAATATATTATATTAAAAATTTAATTTAATTTAATTTATTATAAATTTTATATGAATACAATATCACCATAAAAATTTAATATATTATATTAAAAATTTAATTTAATTAAATTTATTTTAAATTTTATATTAATACAATATCACCATAAAATTTAATATATTATATTAAAAAAATAATTTAATTTATTTTAAATTTTATATTAATACAATATCACCATAAAAATTTAATATATTATATTAAAAATTTAATTTAATTTAATTTATTTTAAATTTTATATGAATACAATATCATCATAAAAAAATTAATAAGCATAAGGGCTACACATTCTCAATCCATTTGTCAATCGCAATGGAATATTACGGAGTTTGTCAGAACGACAGATTACGAATGGATAACACAATCTTCGATTTATATCACATAACATGTTTATTTTCTACCAATACTTATTCGAGTAGTAAGAACTGTCACAAAATAGATATCTCAATTGGAGATAAAAATAGCTTAAGCACGCTTATAACTTTCTGACATTGGAGGGTTCCGGGAGTAGAAATGTGGTGGAAGTAACTCTGCCAATTTACTGATCACCTGTGGTGTATATCTATGAATATATTACTTAGCACGTATTTTTTTATATTGGTACTTGATATGCAAAGAATATAGAATAGTTGAATCGTATAATATTTCTTATATATACATATATAATACTAGTAAGCAGCTCGCGGCTTCGCCCGCTTAAATTTGTCAATTACTTGTTTGTTTTGGTACAGGGTAGTGTACGTTCCTGTTTTAATAAATAATGTATGCTTGCAGCGCATTTAAGATTTCTAAAGTGAAAATTATTTAAACCATAGGGTGGCATTGTTGATTTTCATTAGAAAAATCACTATTGGGAAAATTGAACCAGAAACAATGATATTTAAACATTTTGTCTGTTTGTTGGTTTTTCTGTTTGTCGACGTTTATCTCAGAACGTCGAAGATACGAGGGCGGTGCGGGAGCGGTAAAATCGGTTTAATTATTTTTATTGTAACATTCGTCCATGTATGAATGATATAATAATTAAATGCTTAGCTTTTTTGGGGACTTTTAATTTTTTAAGAAAATAAATTAGATCAAAATACATTTATTTATTTTAAGATAAAAAATAAAATAATATATATATTATATTATAATAACATAAATATAATTATATAAATGAGAATGTATTTTTGTAATAGCTCCCAATAGTTATAGTTAAAAACCAACATTTTTATAGTTAATAAAATAATTTTCTCAAATTAAATATATATAAATATACAGATACCACATTATTCATATAAAATAGTATTCATATAAAATACGTAGAAAGTGGATTTCTACGTACTTTATTTGGAGATTTTGAATATTAGATTTATTTATTTTACCTTTTATAAGAACATAATTTTGCTTCGTATATTCTATGATTACTGAACAAGTAGAAAACTTCCATTACAAATTAAATACGACTTTTCAGTTTGTAGATTTATTAAAAAAGTTTACAATACGGTACATTATTATTTATGTATAAACTCATCGGCACATGTAATTCATATTGTTTTCAGTTTCATTAGTAATTAACTGCTTTTTTCAATACAATTTTGCAATGAAGTAAATATTTTTTAGCTTATTGTTAGTTGAAAAAAAAATGTATGGACAACAATTTATTTTTCTATTTATATGGCAGAAATTGTTTTAGAATAAAAAAGTTATGTGATATATTTCTCTTTAATAATAAAAGTATATGAATGTATAAAGTAAAGTACAATTATACGTCTTGAGATATCTCAAGACGTATAATTGTACTATTACTTATTTGTATTTTCATATTTTAATAACTTATGAAACGAATCGACTAACAGTAATACATTCCAAATTTTCTTACAATACTGAAAAAATTATACCATTTATATTCACAATCATCGTTCTTTCAAAATAAAATAAGCATCTTTTATTATTTTTAAAATTTAATTATTATTAAATGAATATTTAGTATGAGATCTAGAGAACTCTTTGGAGTAGATTGTCTCTATATTTTCTATTATAAAATATATTTGCTAATTAAGTATTTTACATATTATTTATATTATAACATTATAAACATATGTTTGAATTCGGATTGAACAATAATAAAGTCATCGTTGCTAAGATTCCTTACATAAATATATTATCACGTTGAAATTTCGCTATGTGTAGTTTCTAAAATAGAAATATTACGAGCGAAGAGAACTGCCAGCGCTTATAAACGGCAAAGTTCTTATTTGTACTAAAATAGTTCGCGGTACGGTAAGTGCTATAAAATACATAACGTAAATATACAATTGTGCTTCGCTTTACCAAAGATCAAAAGTTTTTGACGTACAATATATCTATAATAAGTAAATAAAAATTATATAAATGAAGTGACAGTATCCATAATAATATGGTCAATATTTATATAATATTTATAATTTATTTTAGTTTTGATAGAAATGTTAACATTAAAAAAAAACATAATTGAAAAAAAAAAACATATATAGCTAATTTTTAATCTGTTTAAGTATGTATATATAAAACGGTTACTTAATTAAAATAACCAGTCGCCACTGTATGTAGAGACCGCCAGCCACAACCGAATGCATGTCGCTAAAGATGAAAGCTGCTCATTATCTATCTATAAGAGGGTGAGGTCAGGGCGGGCTAAGTGGACTTTGACACTTTGTAGCACTTTAAAGCGTAAAGTTATTTTAGACCAGTGAACATGTTACGCCTTATAAAAGCCGTATCCATAATATTCACATAGTATGCTGTTTAATTTTTTTTGTTCAGCGGTATCCCGCACGTGGCAGAATAGGTAAAGGGAACCTGGAAACCTAGTGTTAAAACAATGTGTGTCTGTTTCTAACTTTCCGCCGAATTCTGGAGGTATTGCGTGTTGAGTGCCGGAACTCAACGCCGCACTTTGCTTCGACACCAGAACCAGAAATTCAAATATTAAATATTCCATTTCCTTGAGTAGGAATCAAACTCACAACCTGTCGAATTTACAGTTACATGTTTATTCCTCTGCACATTGACTGGCCATTACTTAAATAGTGTAAAGAAGATGTTGTCATGGTAGGATTAAAAGAGCTTTCTTTGTTTTATACATACGAGATACGTATAACTATTTGCTAACAACAAAGTAGTGTATTTTGTTTCAGATTTAAACCAATCACCTTGACAATATGTAGGCGTTACATGTTGTAGGTACGTAGGTGGTAAAACCGTATGTACATTACGCCATTCACTAATATGTACTCATCGTCTGGGGCGGCGGCTTTAACATCTTAGCCATCAAAAGCCTTTGAATCATTTAACATGGAGGTTCAGTTTATTGATAAATAAATTAAATCGAAGTTAAACTTAAGTAGTGATTTTAATTTTTCTATTGAACTCTACGTAAAATGGTAGAGAAAGGTTAAAATTTCAAATTGTTTAAAAAATTGCATAACAATTAATTAAACCGAGTAATTAAAAAAGAGTCAATCCCTTTTGTAAGGCGAAAAGTGAGGAACGAAAGTGTCTTCAAGGGAACAGAGTGCTTTAACACTAGGTGGCCAGGTTCTGCGTACCCTGCTATGTGCGGGACTCGACGTGAAGCTAAAATATAAAAAAAAACTGACATAAATATATATAAGACAGTAGGTACATAAGAGGCAAACATCGTAAAGGCATCTTTGATGTGCTGTGTGGACTTACAAGTTTTGAACTAATGGAGTGTTCTGTGCTTCGGTGCTTTCATCGAAGCTCTTTAGTAATTTATAGATGTCTATACACATGCTTCTGTTTGAAATAACTTCAAACTGACAAATGCGATGCTCTAAAATATACTCAATCTTTAACACATTTTATGGAGGAGTCAATCAGTCTATGCATATGTTAGTGAATTTATATTTTGAACATTATTTATATTTTATTAAAATGTTATTTTCTTCCATTACGTTAATTTTGATTGTTCTATAGGCAAATCGTATAAAGTCGAGCTTTAATATATTTGCCATGTCTATCTGTCCATATGTATCTACATAGGTCACACCTACTTAACTTTGAAATTATTAAGAGTTTAAAAAATGAGTGTAAAAAATATATAAGTATCCTCTTAAATGAAACGGAAATCGAAAACGGAAAAATTTACCTACACATTTAGTGTCTATAGATAGGTCTTAAAAGTAAAAATTTTAATACCTATCTATAGACATTCCAGATTTGAAAAATACACAATATAATAGTAGTATTAACAATAATAATTTATCAATAGTAAGCGCTACCTGTTCCTGATTGATTAAGGGACAACAGATTGGACTGACGTGTTGTTATGGATTGTATATTGAAAAAATATATTATATATTATATAAAAAGAACGGAACCTTTATAGGAACACTTTGTTTTCCGTCTGTACGTACGTATCCGTATGTCATGACCATCTTTTTGTCTAAATTGCCAAATTGTCAGACTGAAATTAATATAAAAAATCCATTTTATGTATATGTTCCTCGGAGTATAAAAAATTTAAGTTTCTAAATCAACTTAAATCTAAATTGTATGAAAATTTTCATATAATGAAAACGTTTAGGGTACTTTTCGTGGGTAAAATTTTGAAATTTGGTAAAAAGTGAAAACTTACTGTATAAATAAAGCATAAAATCCAAAAAGTAGAATTATATAATTGTTCATATACATAGAAAGAATCTATTATTTTTGTATCTAATTTCATATAAAATGAATTAGACTAACCTTTTACAATATTTTAGCGACCCAAACGCGGCTTCCCACGTTTAATTTTATTGTTTTATTATAGTCAAATTATACAATATTTTAACATAAAATTTAGCCTATGTATTATTCTGATGTATAAACTATGTTATTACAAAAATATTATCTAAATCTAATTAGTAATTTTTGCGTGAAAGTGGAACAGACATCCATGCTCACAGATTTTTGTGTGTATAATATTAGTAGCTATATAGATAAAAGTAGAAAGTAGAATAATATAATAGATTAGGATTTCATATACTTTCTATAAACGGAAATATACAAAAGAATTAATAAACATTCAATATTCTAATTAAATAAATTTAAATAGAGGCCGGTCGTGGCGCAGCGGCACGAGGTGTGACTGCAAAAAATTTATATTTCCATTTCTTCGCTCTGGTGTCGAAGTTAAGCGCGGCGTTGAGTTCTGCCACTCAACACGCAATGCCTCCAGAATTCGGCAGAAAGTGGGGAACGGAGTGTCTTAACACTAGGTTCCCTCTGCCTACCCTGCTATGTGCGGGATACAGCGTGAAGCTAATTTAATTTTTTTTTAATATTCTAATTAATCGTCGTAAAAATAATTAGTTATCAGAAACATTTTGTGCTATATTAACAGATAGCACATCATCAATCACGCCCGCCGCAACTGGATCATACGCAACAGAATAAATTTTAACGTCGAAATGTGTAGATAGAATATAGATGGATAGAAACTTTAACATTATATATTGTACTCGAACACGTTTTTACTTTTAGGTATTTTTGTAATTTAATTTATCGAACTGAACGCAAAACGTTACTCCCGTTTAGATGAAAATATATTTTCTATAATTTACTTTTTTTTATGAAATCCAATTTTTTTGATAAACATCAGATATTTTTTTTGCTTTTATCAACAAGTTTTTTTGTTAAATTTGTACTCTCATTCTTAGTAATACTGTACAAAAAAATACTTACACATTTTCATATTATTAAAAACAATATTATTACCAAATATTGATAATAAAAATTTTACTAGATTCTTTAGTAGTAGGTACTATTAGGTGCCGTATCTTATTCCATACTAGTATAGGAAATAAAAAAATTAAGCAAGAGCTATCCTCGTATCGTCGTTGTCGTCATTCAGTCGATATGTGAAAGAACTGACTGGACTGGATGTGACCATTGTAGGTTCAAAACTCTCTTAACTAGATGCTTATATCTAATTAAGTATCTTTCCCCCGATTTCTGTAGGCATTGCGTGTTGAGTTCCACCTCTAGGTTCCCTCTACCTACTTGGCTGTGTGGGGGATACAGCGTAATTTGATTTTAAATATCTTATTATAGCTGTATATATAGATTTAGGTATTTAAAAAGTGCGTAGAGTAAGTAAAAATAGTCGTGTACATGTCTTGTACTACCAGCTATTTTTAAATTGTAAACATTTTCAGATAATTGTAAAGAGTTCGGAAATACCATTCGCCTAAAAGTAAAACTGAAAGATAAATGTGATGAAAGTAGTTTTATCTATACAGTCTACTTGTATCTACTTCTTTTTAGTAAAAATACTTCGACATATTATGGACTCATCGTGGCGCCGTGGAACAGTGTGTGAATGTAAACACGATGGTTGTAGGTTTCGATTCCCACTTCTAGATAACTTTGACAAAACGTGGTGTTAAGTTCCCCCACTACATAATAACACTATATAGTGACTAGGTTCTCTCAGCCTGCTCTGCTATACGTGGCCAACTACGAAGCTAAAAAATCTATATTTTTCACATATCTGCTGTAATCAAAAATGCTGATATATATTTCACTGAATTTATAAGAACTTAAATTAAATGTATTTTAATTTATTATAACAGACAACTTGAATATATTAAAAGATATTAATGTTAAGTCTAACTAGCGGCATAATATATGTTTAATTAAACAAGGAATCAATTTATAACGTATCCAAAATCAATAAATCCAAAATCAGAAAAGTAAAAAACAAAAGAATTGTTAAAAAAAATATTTTAGGAGTAAGAACGTAATTTTTCCTAAGCTTATTAAAGCTTATTAAAATTGAGATATTCCTACACATTTTCTTCTTTTTTTTTTAAAGGACCAAATATTAAATATTCTCTCTCTAATGAAAATTGTTTTATCGTAGGTACATACAAAGTATCAAAACATCTTTCATCAATTGATATAAGCTGTTAAGACAACGCCATGTGAAGACTTTTGAAACTAATAATAAAGTTCTGCTGAATTTAATAATTTCTATATATTATTTGTCATGACTTTATTTTTTTTGAAAAGAGATATTTGTAGTTTAACTATATGCTTTTTCTTAAAAATGTTATAGTTTAAAATGTTGTTTTAATTTGATATATTTGATTGATAACAATTTTCATCTTCACCAAATTTACGTGAAATAAAGTGTTCACATTCACATATTTCCCAAATAGGATTTCGTTTTTTTAATTGTTTTAATTTTTTTTTACTTTGTACTTTTGTTCTCGAAAGGCTAATTCATTAATTTTATTGAAGAATGGAACTGTATAGCAGAATACAGGCAATTAGTCTGGATAAAGAGATTATCTTAATATTTTATTTTCTATATTTTTAGACTATTGTTTATAAAACTGTACCTAAAAACTAGTGTTAAATTATAATAAAATTTTATATATATAGTATTTCAATAATAGAGGCCAGTTGTGGCGCAGGAGCACAAAGTGTGACTGTAAAATCGACTGGTTGTGGGTTCGATCCCCACTCGAGGAAGTGAAATATTTATTTACATTTATATATTCATTTCTTCGCTCTGGTGTTGAAGCAAAGCGTGGCGTTGAGTTCCGCCACTCAACACGCAATGCCTCCAGAACTCGGCGGAAAGGGGAATGGAGTGTCTTAACACTAGGTTCCCTCTGCCTACCCTGCTGTGTACGGAATACAACGTGAAGCTGATTTAATTTGATTTTACTAATATAATAATATAAACAAGTTCAGTATCCATTACATCGGGCATGCATGATTAATGCACATTTTTCCACATGGTCGGCATATCATATATGTAACCAGAAGATGTGGAATGCAGAGCGATAGGTATCAGGGCTCGACAGAGTTAATAGGACACACCTATTGACGTCACATAAATACACACGTGATAACCCTTTGTCACGTGATAACCCTTTGTCTGTGACTTAAGCTATCACAACAAAGCTTATCGGTATAACGAGATTATTTTGTAACAATATTAATAATATCAAATTGGGTGACGATTTTTTAAATTTACTGACCGATCGGTCTGGTTAGTATATTTATTTATTATTTTAACTTTTATTTTGGTAGCATATAGAATAATAATAAAATAAATGTTAAAATATAATATAATATATGTTTCGAAAATTTTTTATCATACTAGACTTCTATAAAAAAAACCACACAACAAGCTTTATTTATTTGAATATATTATATTTATAAGTGTAGTGTAATTAGTAGATATACAGGTATATTGGGAGATAGGGACCAATGAAAAACATTGTTATATAGATTTTGTATAATTTAGCTTTAAGCTAAATTATACAAAAACTTTACGTAAATTGAAGCCGATATGTTATTTTGATAATGTTTATTTCTGTAGTTTCCTCTATTTATTTAGATGTTCCACTTTTACACAAAAACTACTTAACGGATTTCCGCTGTAGTTTTCCCGTGATAGAGAAACAAACGTTCATCCTCACAAACTTCCACATTTATAATATTCTATAATTACTATATTAAATAGTATTAAGTAGGATTTATAATATTAGTAAGATTAGTAAAATTGAGGGCTTAATAAATGAATTTCTCTACGGGTGTACAAATCTATTGGAATGTAAGGATCAATGTAAAAATCAAGTGATCAAGTTCAAATCTTACATTTATCAAGTAAGTAATCATTATATAAGAGTATGAGTATATAATATCTCAAATACAAAAATAAAAAGATGAATAACGAAACATGAAAATTATTTAGTCATATTCGGCGGAAAATAGGGAGTGTCTTAACACTAGGTTCCCTCTGTGTGACGCTAAAAAAATATAAAAAAGATGTATATTTATGTACTTGAGGAAATCCTGTAGCGTTTGTCTTTGTACAACTTGAAAAATATACAAAAATTAATCATGGTGATGTTCTATAAAGAATGACGCATAGAAACTATTAATTATTCTATGTCAACACGCAATCCATCACCGATGATGAAACAGCAATAAACGGGTGACACAACGTCGAAGTGATGTGCTCTCACTGTCGAGGGGTTCGAATCAAGCGTGAAATTAAAAAAGTTCTGTATTCCAAGTGCGGACATAAGAGTAAATATGGGTTTGCGGCACTCGCTTTCCTCGCCTCAGTGCTTAGTATATTACGAAGTTTTCCAGCTGGCGCACCACGCCCTTAAATATAATAATATCTTTATACAGATTTATAGGATTTGTAGGTCAAATTTATCTTTTTACACACCAATTTTGCTATTTTTAAGATAAAAATCAATTAATTTACAAATATTAAAATTTAGATTTAATAATAAAATATTTACTAATTTATAAGTGTAATATATTTTTTACATATTTTAAAATGTAAACTTAGGAAAAGTTTCTAAATAAGTAGGAGAGAAAAGTTATACTTACTCCTCATAATACTCTCACTCCGTTTTTTTTTTCAATTTAAGGACATATATTGATAGCTTGAATTATGTGTCTGTAAAATTTAATTACAAATTCCATTCGATCTGAGCTTAAATCTTGCTACGTGTACAATATATTTAGTTGATTTACTGAAAAATATTTTGTATATCATTTTTAACAGAAATAAAAAAATACTGATTCGCATTTTATTTTACTAATACCATTTATATTTTGTACGTCTTAGCGTGGCGTCTATTTTATTTCGTTCTCATATAAATAAATCATAAATCGTTCTCATATAAATAAATCATAAAATAAATCATAAATAAATCATAAATCAGCTTCACGCTGTATCCCGCACACAGCAGTGTAGGCAGAGGGAACCTAGTGTAAGACACTCCGTTCCCCACTTTCTGCCGAATTCTGGAGGCATTGTGTGTTAAGTGGCAGAACTCAACGCCGCGCTTTGCCTCGACACCAGAGCGAAGAAATGGAAATATTAATTTAAGTAAATATTTCATCTCCTCGAGTGGGGATCGAACCCACAACCAGTCGGTTTTACAGTCACGCTTTGTGCCGCTGGGCCACGACTGGCCTCTCGTTCTCATATATGTTGTAACAAAAATGTAATAGAGAAATGGACTCACAGTAAAACGATAAAATACAAAAAATTCTTACTGCGTATACCCAAAACAAGCAAAATGTTCAAAAATAGGAACATTTTCATTTTTAACAGAGAATTTAAAGACAATGTTTAAAATAGGTCAGTCAGTAAATATCGGCATTCATAGTACTACGTGAGATATATGATGAAAATATTGCAACCGTAGATTAGATACCTTGCATATAAAAGTATAGAGAAAGAGCAAGATTCAAACACAATAGAGGTTAATCACTGATGTCACGTTCTGGTAATTTCTGTGAACGTAAAAATTTTGTATTAGTGTGTTATATAATAATTAAAAATGAAGAAACCTCCAAAATTTGGTGGAAATCGAGAAAAGAGTGTCTTAACACCAGGCTCCCTCTGCCTAGCCTGCTGGGTGCGGGATACAGCGTGAAGTTGATTATTAAATGTTATTATACATGTACAAATTAACGCATATACTTAGTAAAAACGAATTATAATTTTATTTATTTTTTATTATAATTTTACTATCATTAAAGTAATAACGTTTATTTATGTCACTGACCCATTTAAGCACGAGATGCACCTTTTTGAAGTTTCTTATGTGTCGTCGTACATTCAGCAAAGATTCAGCTCTTTTAATATTTTTGCTTTTTTAATCGTTCGAGTTTTAAATCTCACTACAGTATTTGACGTACTTCATATTTTACATTAAAAAAAAACGTTTCCTTTTCATGTTATAATTTATCTTGTATAAATTATTTTAGGATTAATTATTATTTTTAACTACATTATATTTAAGTGAAATAGGCAAGGAAATAGGACAAAATTGCTTATATGAAGCGAAAACACATAAAAATTCATATGGTGTCATTGATCAAAACAATTCAACCTGTTGCTAGCAAAAACGTAACTTGGCTCAGTGCCTAAACTGTGTGTAACGATAACCAAGTGTTGAGAACTTTGCTTTATATGTCCATAGAGTAATAAAACAAATCTCTTCGGTTTAATAATACATGAAAGGACGTACGTATTTTTAATAAATTGGATTTATATTTACATACAGTATAATTGTTTTTGTAATAATTATTAGTAGTATACAGATAAATATTTAATTCTATAGGGAAATCGTGATGCAATTATCATCAAAATTAAATTTGTCATGTACAGTAGTAGTTTATCATGTACGTATACGTTAATTTTAAAAATATGGCTTTCGATTTCATAACGAAATTTTCAGAAGCGCCTAAAGCAACAGTTTAAATGAGTAAGCAGTGTATTGGTTGGATGCCAAAAAAATCTTCGCTTATAATGTACACATTCTAAACCAACTCCTAGGACATATTTGGAAATCCATAAAGTAGAAAATTGTCAAGGCAAAGCGCGGCGTTTAGTTCTGCCACTCAATCGTCTCCAGACGATTCTGCCCGATGGCAGAAAGTGGGAAATGGAGTGTCTTAACACTAGGTTAGCTCTGCCTACCCTGCTGTGTGCGGGATACAACGTGAAGCTGATTTATTTTATTTTTATAAAATAGAACATTCTTTATTGCACACAAAAGGTACAAATAATACAACGTCATAGACATATATATAGATATACATATTAATATCTTTTGTTGTGTTGTTTGTACGTTTATTAAACGTAAGATTGATTAGATATTTTTTACTTTATAATTTAAGATCTTTCAGAATATTTATAATTTCAATTTTCAAAAGTTTAAATATTTTGTTACCGTATATGTAAATATAGGCTGCCCAGCTTATCTAATATTATTATTATTAATACTAGAGAATAAAAATTTCGAAACACCTGATTTAGACATACTGAACCAGGTTTCATTAAAATGAATCACCGGGAATTCTTTTAAAAATTGAAAATGAATATATCGACGTGATTAATGCAGTTTCATTAATATGCTAAATTTTATAGCTTAGGAATGCTTTGCCCTAGATTTTCCGGAAAGTGGAGTAAGAGGCGGTTAGTCACAGCGATCTTCTCTAGAATAACCTACAAGAAATATAACAATGCGTATATCATACACATGTTACAAATTGTAGAGGAAATAACTTTAATAAAAGGATTTGAAATACCAATAAATAATAATAATAAAAATAATTGTAGCGAGGGATTGTAAAGGGACCTGAGATTTCTAGATAGAAATTGTGTTTTATATCTCGCTTCTGCTATACCTCCATAGTTCGTACGCATAAACCGGTGATCATGGGCAACAACAAACCTAGACATATTAATAGACTCCTTCAGTCTACATATCTTCAATATTCTCAAATCATGACATCCACTACATTCCATTCATTTTTGCAGTTATAAAGAGTCTTTTAATACAGACGCAGTTGTGTAAAAGAGTATATTAAAATAATATCAAATAAGCAAAAATCACAAAATCACAAAAAAATTGGTATTTTTTTTTAATATATTTTTCTTTTAACTTGACTAATATTGTCGAGACATAGAACATAACGATATTTCATAAAACCGATAAACTGCAAGAGCATTTCGCTAAAATATTACAGGAGTAGGTATAAAAATCTGAAACATTACTAACTTGCGTCTTGGGTAATGGGCCCGGAAATTACTTTTGTAAAAACAATCGAAAATTTCTCCAGAGACTACTGTTGGTATATACATGTGTGTAATTCTAAAGGTATTTCAAGAAGAATCTCAATTAATAGGTACAACATGTAATATTATTCCCACGTTAAAAAAAATTACAAATTGACAAACATATTTCTCTATTAGGCCGTCGTGGCTCAGGGGTACAAAGGTGTGCCTAAAATGCGACGGTTATGAGTTCCATCCCTATTCAATAGAATGAATTATTATTTTTTAATATTTTCATTTCTTCGCTCAGACACAAAAGCCCGAAGTTGAGTTCCGCCACTCAACACGCAATGCCTCGAAAAATTCGGTGGAAAGTGGAGAGTGTCTTATCACTATGCCTACCTTGCTATGTGTGGGATACAGCGTGAAGCTGATTAAATTATTTAATTTATTTCTCTATTAAAACATAGGTAATATGAAACTGACAATTTGAATTTTGTATGTCAAAAACAGCCTAGTGACCCCATTGAGCGTAGATATAAAGTTTATGGTTATAAATCTCTGCACCGCAGCAGAAAGCTTCTAATGTAGGTAACTATAACTATACTATTGGTTTTTAACTACACTAAAACATTTTTTCTCTATCCTGGCTACTATACCCACCTTAGGTAGGTCTTATCAATAAAATTATTTAGACTTTGAACAAAATATAACTTTAAAAGTTTCACATATCTATTTCTTATAAAAAAAATATTTCTAACAATATAACTATTACCTACTTAAATTAGCATATATATTAAAATATCGTATATGATCCAAGAGAGACGAATATTTCGAACTCATATCTTTCCTATGCACACGTCTATCATTTTTCTTTTCGCCTATAATTATTTTTATCGAGTCCAAGGCCAACTAACCTCGAGACATCTCATAGGACGCTTCATGAAACACCGTTACATAAAAACATATATAATGTTCAGTTAAAATAAAGTTAATGATAATATAGACATATATTTAACTACTAAATTAAATTAAATTAACTCCAGTAAATTGTACTTTAGTATAATAATAGTGTTCTTGAATTTCCTAATTATTTCTTACTAGCGGACCTTAATTATTTACTATATAAATAAAATAATTAATATTTTATTATGTCGCATTTGCCATAAGATTGATTAATTTATACATTCAATCATTTTTCATAATTTTAAGAAAGTGGAAGCACTACTTGAGAGGACGAAATCGGCGGCGAGGGCGCCCCCAGAGGGACTCCAGCCTATGCTTGCGGCCGTAAACAGACCGTTGGATTATTTTAATTGTAGGTACATACATCCAATTTACATGCTCTAAAAACCAAAGCTTATCTTCATTAAATTTCCTTTAATGGAAATATTTTTAATGGAATAACTTTCGCTCGTAAGCTTCAATATCTTTGTCAAATAAAACCGTTGAAATATTATACCATTTAACCTTGCAATTTTTAATTATTTTTTGTCACAAAATGTCTTATTGTGACATATTTATAAGAGACAGACATAGCGTATCGCGGACTTTATTTTAGAACTAATGAAACTGAATGTTTTTGTAGTATTATACAATGTACATATATTTAATTATTTTTGCAGCGTGCACAGCTAAAGTAATACGATGGCGTTCCTAATTATAAGTATTTCATTATTTAAGGCGAACTAAGAATTAAATCGTAATGTTATATAGCCTATAGCACTCATGAAGAATGTAGTTTTCATACAAATCACACGAAAAGTAAATCCGATCAGTAGTTCCAGAGAACCGCACTTGTTGATATTTAACTTCTAATTAATTATCTTTTTTTTAAATATGCTTCTAGAATTAATTTCCCTTTAGGTATACTTACATACCTATAGGTATACTTACCTATAGGGAAGCATTATATTTATCCAAGATAATTTAAATTTTACTAGTAAAATAAACCTGTTACTTTGTGAGGCCATGTTAAAATACAATTTTATTAATAAGAGTCTACATCGCACGAAAGATACATGAAAAAGAGAATCTTACGTCAGTACATTTATAAAATACGTAAACAAAGAAACCACATCCTACAATATATTTTATATGTGTACTAAAATAATGCTTTTAAAGTTATATTCTCTCACAAAATTTTCGTAAAAGCTCGATCATGCACGTTAATGAGATTGTCTAAAACCTTGAAGTCGACGATATCTACCTATATATTAATATGATTAATTATAAGTCAGAGAAAAACGAGATTATGTTGAGGTATAAACAACACAGAAGGTTTTTTTTAATTTTTTTCTTTTCTGAATGAAACTGTTCATTAAATTGCATTTTGTATAATTATAAAAATAATATTTATAACCCTTTTAATTATAAATAGTTTCTCAATTACATATTATATATAAATAAATATATTTAATCTGTTATATATGCTTACTAAATTAATATTATATGTAATTACACTGTGTACGTTCGCGTAAAATTTAATTAACGAAATAAATGGTTTCGCCATGCGAATGGGTTTTGTAGATACGTCTTACTCCGTCACCAGCTTATGACATATCTGCTGACAATACGGTACCTACGTAATCTATATAAACGCATACCTCATTGTTGAATGTAATTGCCATCTAGTCAAATTATACTCACTATAATATTAATATATTATTATCATAATCACATTTTCTTTATCTGTTTAGCATTACTATTTTAATGTTCATTTATTTCTTTTCACCCCACCAACTTTTAACTGGCTTAACATGACAAGAATAATTCATGTACATTTTTCTCTGGTAAAGTGTATGCTTTAAATAGGTGGTACAAATTATTCTATGCATAATATTATATTTCTCAGTGTCAGTCATTGTTGTCGACGTTTACGCCTATAATATCGTCCATAAAGTTTTAAACAACAGAATAGGATTAAACAAACTCGTGTGCTAGCGATATACTAAATAAGCGCTTTTATAATGCCTGCCTATTGTCAAAGGTTTTTGCAAGCATTTCAATTTGGCAGAATATTTTATAATTTAATAGTTTTTTTTTCCTTTTTTCAATAAAAAAAAATTAAAAAATCAGCTTCACGATGTATCCCGCACACAACAGGCTAGGCAGAGGTGTTGGTGAACCTAGTGTTAAGACACTCCGTTCCCCACTTTCTGCCGAATTCTGGAGGAACGGCCTGTTGAGTGGCAGAACTCAACGCCGCGCTTAACCTCGACACCAGAACGAAGAAATGGAAATATAAATTTAAGTAAATATTTCATCTCCTCGAGTGAGGATCGAACCCACAACTAGTCGGTTTTACAGTCACACTTCGTGCCGCTGCGCCACAACTGGCACATTGGCATGAAGTACCTTTTTACCATCACGGTACCACGAAGTACCTTTTTTCGATAAAGTACATTTATATATCTGATATCGGTAGAATACCAGATGTACTGTTATATAGTTTTATTATTAGAATAGTTTTAACCAATTTCTAAACATTGTGTCTAAATAATCCAAAGACGGACGTCATCAATAGATAGTTTCAAATCTATGTATAGTAAGATTCCTATAGATCAAGTTTGATCTCTTCGATTCAAATTCCCGAAAAGCGACCGCAACCATTTGTAGCGTTCTAAGACGTTCTTAGAACTTACAAATATTTATCATTTACTTTGTATAAATTTTCTTTATATAATAAATTTGTTCTTACTAGATGAGAATACAAAATTTCTTCTTATAAACATAAAGAATAGTACAAATTATACCCTTATCTAGTAAATAGTAATTTAAAATTGATATTTCAATTGATTTTCAGATTTTTTTAGAAAATTAGATATTTAGATAGATAAAATGAACACATTTTTAACAATATTTTTACAGGATTTTATACCTTTAAAGGAAGAAGCTTTATAGGCATGCTTCGTTGTTTGTCTATCAGTCAACAGTCAAGTCGCCTTTTCTCACGAACGCGCGAGAATGAGGGTCATTTACATTAAGAAATTTTTAAAGAAATCGACAGTGTCTTCCAGAATTATATTATAATATCAGTGTTTTAAATGCAATCAAAAGATAAATATGCCCCATATTTTGTTATATCAGAGAGAACCTTTAGGCTATTTCTCATTGACTTAAAAAATAAGCTTCAAGCTGTATCCCGCACACAGCAGGGTAGGCAGAGGGAGCTTAATGTTAAAATGTATATAATAATAATAAATATACTTCATTGCACCTTAAAAAAATAAAACAATGTAAAAGCTTAAAAATAACTTTTAAAAAAGTACAATAAGACGGCCTTATCGCTTAAAGCGATCTCTTCCAGGCAACCTTTGGATGTTGGAGTTGTGTAAAAATTAAATATTAAATTCTAGTACCATAATTTTGATAGCGCCTAAGACATAATATAAGTAAGAAAATCCTGAAAACCTTAGACATGTATCGAAGCGCTCGATGGACGCTCATGTCTCGTAGTTGGCTAGTTTTATGTTATAATGTATACATAACATCGTATAATCAATCACCAAAATATACTTAAATAAATTTAAATTAGACAAACTAATTTAGTAATAAAATCACATCACATACTAATCATGCAGAAGAAGAGGGGGTTGCGAACGTGCGAGTGTGAAAGATTTCAGTGCAATAATTGAAAATATTAACAGAGTCTTAGAGATCGCCTGGAGGTATGGAATTTCTTCTATGTCCCGGAATTAACATTTGGTATAAAGTTATTAAGCTAAAGCTGGCAATATGCTAAGAGAAGAGAACATACCGAAAAAAATAGATCACTAGACTCATGTTAAGGAATGATTCAGATATTTTACTAAATGTGTAATATTTGTGTATGTACCGCTAAAGACGGCGGTGGAGGCACACGTTTGAGCCCTTGAGGGTCGGTAGCACGATGACGTTCGCAGCCCCTGGAACTCGGGGTCGGAGACAGTCGCATGCGAAGCGGGAAGGGCGACGGTGGGGCAACATGAACGGGGCTCACTGAGAGGATGGTGCGGCGGCACGGAGAACGTGTAGTACTTGGCTGTTTGGTTGTGTGCGCGGAGCACCGAGCTGTGCGTCAGCGTGACCACCACCACGAGCACCGACGCCAGCGCCAGCGCGAAGAACGATGCGGCGACGGCGGCCACCACGCGCCGCCTGCGCGCCTCTTTGCCCGCGTCCTCTGGCGGCGCCTCGGGCTCCGGCGCGGGCGGCGGGGGCTCCGGCGAGCGGCTGCGCACGCTGGGCCCGCGGCTGCTGGGCAGCTCCAGCGTGTGGCGCCGCGAGCGCCGCGCGCGTTCGCACTCCGCCGCCGACGAGTGGTGCCGGCGCAGCCGCTGCGGCGCACCCGCGGCCGCCCGGCACGAGGAGGACCGCAGCGTGCGCACGGGCACCATCAGATCGTCGCTGGCCACGCGCGGCACGCGGCCCGAGTGCACGGAGCGGAACGAGTGCTCCCGCGCCGTCCCGCTCGGGAAGGCGAGGTCGACGGAAGCGCGGGAAGAATGTCTCGAGAAGCGATCGCGATCGCGGTGTTCCACGCGCACCGACATGTTGCGAGCGTAGCGCGCGGCGGCGGCCGCCCGAGTGACGGAGTGACGGACCCTCCCCGCGAGTCACGCGGCGCCGTGCCGCCGTGCCGCCGCCGTGACGCCGCCGTGCCGTAGCCGCGTCGTGGTCCGTTTTCCGACTCCGTACGATGCAAACGTATTTACGCTTGTCCTCAATAACACAGAACGCTCACCTTCAATATATTCCTTCCGAGGAAAAACGAATTCCGAATTGATGTTCTCGAATCGCTATTTACAGAAGTGGATGACTTCAAAATTGACATTAAATGTCGAGCTAGAATGTCTACATTTAAATTTTCTTTAAGCTTTACTTTAGAAAATTCTAGACATACAAGAAAACGAAGTTTTGAAAAGTAAATGCTGTTCAAAATTTCATCAATATAAGCATTACCAGTCCAATAAAATATACAGCATAAGTACATAATTATTATAAGATTTTATTTAAAGAAATAATAAAATAATTAAATAAATATAAATTAATTTATTTAAAGAAATATTAGAATAATATGTTTTTATTTTATAATATTATTTTTTTTTAAATAAAATAGATAGAGATACCTTATACAACAAAGAAAATATTTATATGCTTTGAATGATAACGTGTAAGATAGACTGACCATTGCGTTCTCCTTTTGTTATATCGATATTGTAAAGCTAAAATGTCTTCAGGCGGGAAACGTAACAGATAGTAGAAGTTGTACTGTTGTATCAAGGCCACGTCGACACCATTCATAAGAGTCAAACACCACTAGTTAGCAATTGTAAATAAAAAAAAATTATCGGACTCAAAACTTCAATATACCAGTAGAATAAAAATATGAGGCCAGTCGTGGCGCAGCGGAACCTGTAAAATCGACTGGTTGTGGGTTCGATCCCCACTCGAGGAGATGAAATATTTACTTAAATTTATATTTCCATTTCTTCGCTCTGGTGTCGAGGCTAAGCGCGGCGTTGATTTCTGCCACTCAACACGCAATGCCTCCAGAAATTGGCGGAAAGTGGGGAACGGAGTGTCTTAACACTAGATTCCCTCTGCCTACCCTGTTGTGTGCGGGATACAGCGTGAAGCTGATTTTATTATTAGAATAAAAATATTTATAATACAATAGAAGAAAAATAGAATAGAATAGAAGAAATGATTACTTTTTGTGTTTTTTTTTTATTATTGAAAATATTTTACCAATTGATACTAAACATTTATGCTAAAACCGTTTAAAATGGCAACAAATACAAAATGTTCAATAATAACCAGTGACGAGGGTTCACAACAACTAAAAAGCAAACAACAATGAAAGGTCGAACACTCAACAATGCTTTATTTGAATATGGAATAAAATGAGGCAACATTTATTTTTTCACGAAAAGTATGTCAAATGAAAATCAAAATATGTAAACTTACTGACAATTTACCAAAAATTATTAGATCTCCTTAGAGATCTAATTAATAATAAATTAAAAAAAAAATAAATAAAGTTATATTATTTTAAAGTCTTCATTGATATATAAACAAATAAATTCGTACAACACTAATGATTAGTCATGTGTTTTTTAATTGTATATATACATATCAAAAGCACTAGATTATCATCATATAGGATATTATAAATACATCAACTTTAAAATTTATTTTAGAATATTCATTCGTAATATAAGAAAGAAGAAGGAAAAACATAAAAATGTTAGCCGCTGCGGTAGAGGACCATTATAAAGATCGAAATTTCAAGTAAAATATTTTCTGTCGGTTGAGATTTCGAGGGTGACTACAAAAAATAAAATTTCAAGAAGGAAATTAAAACAACCTTTTAACAGTCGTAGCGAAAAGTATTTTTGCTATTTACATATATAGTAGGTATAACATTTAGACATAGAGGTCAGTCGTGGCGTAAAGAACAAAGTGTGACTGTAAAATTGACTGGTTGTGGGTTCGATCCCCACTCGAGTAAGTGAAATATTTATTTACATTTATATTTTCATTCTCTAGAACTCGGCGGAATGTGGGGAACGGAGTGTCTTTACACTAGGTTCCCTCTGTCTACCGTGCTGTGTGCGGGAAACAGCGTAAAGCTGATTTTATTTAACATTTGATTTTTTTTTAGTATATGTCAAAATTTTCTTACGAATATCTGATTTTATTCTATTTATTTTGAATTTCATGCATTCTATGCTCCTCTCTACATTAAAGGTAATATAATTAACATATGAAATTCTAAAAAAAATATATTTAAATAAAAGTGAATTATGTAATAAGATATCTTGACTTCAACAGTAGTAATTCAATAAAAAACGACGTAGATACGTAGATTTTGGATTCATTTGTATAACAAATATTTTCCGTATTGCTCTCTCTTTTGTCGTTCAATATATAAAAAAAAAAACAAAAACAACGAGACGGGAGGGCCCTTAAGATTTTCAACAACCACTGTTAACACAGTGACACTTATTGAGATCGAGGTCATGAATAATGCATTCTACAGACGATCCTTTGTAATGGATACTTGTATAGGTGGAAACTACGCTAAGCTCACCTCATACCGATAAATAAACGTCCCCTTGCAATTGTAATAAAACAGTACTTCGGGGAAAATATTTTCAACTATATTTTTATGCGTTAATTTCAATTTATTTTTTTGGTTATGTCTGCATAACTTTATGTAATGTTTGTGTGTTCATTGGAGGTGATAATTATAAATATAACAATATATGTTTTCTCCCACCCTGGTCACACGAACTTGGCATCGGTCCTAATTGATGAGCATTTTAGTGATTAATATATATGTATATAATTCCCTTTCCAACTTTCCCCTCCAATAACACACGCTTATTACAGAAAAGTAAAATAAAAAATGGATTTCAGAACGATTAGTACCTACAAATATTTTATCATATTTATCAAATACTTTTTATATCAGCTTCCCGTTCCCCACTTTCTGCCGAATTCTGGAGGAATTGCGTGTTGTGTGGCAACTGAACTGGAACTGAGTGGAACTCAAAGTCACGCTTAACCTCGACACCAGAGAAAGAAATGGAAATATAAATTTAAGTAAATATTTCATCTCCTCGAGTGGGGATCGAACCCACAACCAGTCGGATTTACAGGCACACTTCGTGCCGCCACGGCTGGCCTCAAATATATCTAATTTAATACTTATTTGCAATAATATACTAATTAAAAGCTAATTGTAAGTTATTAATATGTAAACAGAATTCGTGACATTATATTATAAAATTTTGAATATTCATAAGGAACATAAAAATGCAACCCATCACAATTACATTTGTAAACTATTCGACCGTGATCACTTCAGGATGTTCGTGGCCTTCGTGTACTAATGGCATAATGGAATATCTTCCAAAAAGAACGAGCTAGTATAAAATACCCTATAGCATGTTCAGAGCTGAAGATAAAAGCTCATACTTCCCAAATACGTATACACTTCAATATACAATGATAAAACAAAAATATTTACAACTAATAATTTTTTTCAAGCTATTTTTTGAGGCCGTCGTGGCGGAAAGGCACAAGGGTGTGACTGTAACTTTACCGTAGTGGGTTCGACCTCCACTAGAGGGAATGAATTATTTTTTAGTATTTTAATTTCTTCGCCCTGGCACCAAGACAAACTCAACACGTAATGCCTCGATAAATTCAGCGGAATATGGATACTCACTAGGTTCCTTCTGCCTACCCTGCTGTGTGCGGGATACAGCGTGAAGCAGTTTTTTTTTTATTTCTTTGCGTGCAAATTCAAAAAAATCCCAATAGACCTAAATTAGAGATTTCTTTAGTGCTTCACAGTATAGATAACCTTATTACTAAAATTATTATTAAACTTTTTTTTCTTAAATACGCTTTAATAAATATTCATTATATAATATAATTTAAGCGGGCAAAGCCGCGCGGGAGCCGCTAGTATAATAATAAAATTTATGACTTTAAAAAATCAACTATATAGGCGTGTGACGTATAAAATGCAAAAACTATAAAATAATCCATATAAGAGAAGAGAGAAATCTTAGAGCTACTAGAGACTAGACAGTCCACGTGCAAATAAGAAAATCGTTCACTTAAAGCATCAAGAGCAGTTTAAATAGAAACGAGCTGGTGTTTTGTAATCGAAAGTATTTTATCTCTACTTCATATTTTTATTGTTCTTCGAAGTTTTATTTCAACATTTAGAAATAAGGAACAGGCATTCCCTTACTAAAAATGCCTTTTTTAAGCTTATTAAGACAATATAATAAGGATCCAAAATTATTATACCACAAAACATACACTTTCATTTAAAATATTTTTATAATCAGATTATTCATTGTAACATATTCTGCAAATTTATTAATTTTTCATGAAAGAATATAATAAAATATTGAAAAAAAGACGAAACGACTTCAGAACTATTATATACTTCCATGCACAAACAGAAACTAAATTCAAGAAATTAGTATATATCGTAATTACTTCAAAGTAAAGAAAATAGAAAACAATACGTTAAATTATTCATACTTATATACCTATTTATTGTTTAAAATTTGTTATTTTTGAAATCGATCCCAACATGTTTATTTCTTTTACAAAAAGCCAAAAATATATATTTTTTGGCTTTTTTTCTCATTATTATCTCTAAATATTATTCGTTTCTTGACTGGAACCGCTATAAAAACAACGGATTTTAAAGATTTATCGAATATTAAATTAAAAAAAAAGTTAAATTAGCTTCACGCTGTATCCCGCACACAGCAGGGTAGGCAGAGGGAACCTAGTGTTAAGACACTCCGTTCCCCACTTTCTGCCGAATTCTGGAGGCATTGCGTGTTGAGTGGCAGAACTCAACGCCGCGCTTAACCTCGACACCAGAGCGAAGAAATGGAAATATAAATTTAAGTAAATATTTCATCTCCTCGAGTGGGGATCGAACCCACAACCAGTCGGTTTTGCAGTCACACCTCGTGCCGCTGCGCCACGACCGGCCTCAATATTAAACATATCTATAATACATATTTTTACTTTAAACAGAGTGCGACAAGGAAAGGCATAATTATTTTTACATAAAATCATTCTGGCTCGTGCGGTTTTCGAGTAGTAGACCTAATTGCATTAATTTATATCGATACATCAATACGACTTACTATATTCAATGATGAATGGGAATGAATAAAATTTTAAACTATTATAACTAATTGAGGCCAGTCGTGGCGCAGGGGCACAAGCGAGGAAATAGAATCTTTAATATTTTCATTTCTTCGCTCTGGTGCCGAGATAAAGAGCGGCGTTGAGTTCCGCCACTCAACACGCAATGCCTCCAGAGTTTTGCAGAAAATGGACAAAGTGTCTTAACACTAAGCCCCCTCTGTCTATCCTGCTACATTCATTTCATACTACAGCGTGAAGATGGAAAAAAAGTAGCATAGTAACCTAAATATGTGATGGGCTCAATAATGGCTACGTTATTATTGTTGATCTGATATCCTAATTTGATAAGCCATGACGTCGTTTGCCCTATTGAATGAGAGACCTAATCAAGATCGTGCAAACATTGACTTCGATGTTTGTAATACTAATATTAAGCATTGATATTGTAATATAAAATATTGATTGATTTTTTTTTCTATTTAATTCAACTATATACGAGGCCAGTCGTGGCGCAGGGGCACAAAGTGTGATTGTAAACCGACTGGTTGTGAGTTCGATCCCCATTCGAGGAGATGAAATATTTGCATTTGTTCGCTCTGGTGTCGAGGGGAAAGCGCGGCGTTGTATTCCGCCACTCAACACGCAATGCCTCCAGAAATTGGCGGAAAGTGGGGAAGGGAGTGTCTTAACACTAGGTTTCCTCTGCTTACCCTGCTGTGTGCGAGATACAGCGTGAAGCTGATTTATTTTATTTCAACTATGTATGTTTGTTTCTTTATCATAAAAAATAAATTTAATATTTCTACATTTATATTTATCAAAATATATTCATTTAAATATGAAATTAATTTAATTATTATTTCAATTGAAATGTTGTAAGCATTGATACAATTAACTATTCATTTAACATCCTCTCTTTATTAAAATCGCATACTATATTAAAAGATTTATTAACAATTCGAATGTTTTTCTAATATTAATTATTCATAGTCTTAGGATTTTTACTAAGCCCTTGTGATCGTAGTCAATTGGAAACTTCGAAATATCAAAATTTGCATATTTTAATAATCAATGATTACATCCAATTTCAGTTAACCTATAATCTATATATATATATCTAACTATATTACAGCTTAATAAAGCTCAAGAGCTTATATTGATTATTCCACAGAATCTTTGGAAAGATTAGGAAACTAAAGTTTTTAACTGACTTCATATGATATCACAGTTGAAAAGTTAAATTTTGTTTGTCTAAAGTATTGTAGAAATCATTTAATTAACTAATCTACTTTTCCAACATCATTTATAACCTAAAAAATAATTTAGAGAAATACGGAAATCAATGAGGCCAGTTTTGAGGCGAGTCGTGGTGCAGTGGCACGAGGTGTGACTGTAAAACCGACTGGTTGTGGGTTCGATCCCCACTCGAAGAGATGAAATATTTAAATAAATTTATATTTCCATTTCTTCGCTCTGGTGTCGAGGTTAAGCGCGGCGTTGAGTTCTGCCACTCAACACGCAATGCCTCCAGAATTCGGCAGAAAGTGGGGAACAGAGTGTCTTAACACTAGGTTCCCTCTGCTTACCCTGCTGTGTGCGGGATACACCGTGAAGCTGATTTGATTTGATTTTGATTCGGAAATCAATTTTTGAACTTGTTTTAAATAAATCCTATATAAAGTGTATTCTTAAGAATAGTATGTTACATAGAAATTTATAATCCACTTAAGTCGTAAAGCCCGATATATGTGAAAAAATCCTCCCCATAAAAATCTATTTAGACTCGACTTAAGTAAAGACAATAAAGTACATTAGACCTACAGTTTCAGGCCAAACGATGTAATGAAAGTTAAAACTTTCAGGGATTTTTGTAGTAAAAAGTAAAATGCGTGCGTTTTTAATATACTATTGTTCATAACCTTCGTTTATTAAGAGTAGATTAAAATAAATTTAATTATTAAGCATATCATTATAACCACAACAATTTTAAAATAAAATTGGACTTAACCAATTCTAGTGGCAATTTTTTAAAATTCAATATTGGGACATTATTATCATTCATAATATATTTTTATGAACTTCATCTGTACTAAAATCGATTTATAGTAAATAAATAAAACAAATCAGCTTCACGCTGTATTCCACACACAGCAAGGTAGGTAGAGGGAATCTAGAATTAAGACACTCCGTATCCCACTTTCCGGTGAATTCTGGAGGCATTGCGCGTTGAGTGGCGAAACACAACGCCGCGCTTTGCCTCGACACCAAAGCGAAGAAATGGAAATATAAATTTAAATAAATATTTCATCTCTTCAAGTGGGGATCGAACCCACAACCAGCCGATTTTACAGTTACACTTTGTGCCCCTGCCCCACGACTGGCCTCAAGTTCGATTTATAGCAAACTGCCTAATAAATCGATCATAGATTAAAAAATATAGTTAACGAATATAGAGCCTCTTTCTTTTTGAACAAAAGAAGTCAGCTAATAAATTTTATTGAAGAAAATTGAGACCACGTATACAAAAATATGAATATTTTATTCCGTGGTAGCATTAGTCTGTACCGCTAAACTATTTACTGCTGTGGTCATAATAATTCACGATTACGATAACAAAACTTTCTATTCTCAAAAGTTAAGAGTAAGTTTAAGACAAATAAAGCAGAGTTTGTTCTTTTTATTTGGCTTTATTGTTAAAACTTGAGTAAGAATACCATATATTTACTAATCTAAAAATCATGACAATACGGAAATATATTAAAAGCAGATCAATCTAAAAAGGATTCATTGAAGAGAGAAGCATTAAAAATAGTTTTTATCTCTTGGTATTAAATATTGGTAAGAAAAAAAATCAATTATTAAGTAAATATTATAACTTATAAAATAAATATAAAAAAATAAAAATTTAAATTAGCTTCATGCTGTATCCCGCACACAGCAGGGTAGGCAGAGGGAACCTAGTGTTAAGACACTCCGTTCCCCACTTTCTGCCGAATTCTGGAGGCATTGCGTGTTGAGTGGCAGAACTCAACGCCGCGCTTAACCTCGACACCAGAGCGAAGAAATGGAAATATAAATTTAAGTAAATATTTCATCTCCTCGAGTGGGGATCGAACCCACAACCAGTCGGTTTTGCAGTCACACCTCGTGCCGCTGCGCCACGACCGGCCTCAAAAGTTAAAATAAATATATCTACATAAAACCATCCATGTCAACCATCCATGTCAATTTTACAAATAAAAATTTCATATGTGATTTATTTTATAAAATCATACTATTGCTATGAAAAATTGCTGTATCGAAATTCCCACTACGGTAAGGTATTTCATTACATCCACAACTCTACCCTACATACATACTACTTTCATACAACAGTAAATTCAAATTCAAAATATTCTTTATTCAAATAGACTTTTACAAGCACTAGAAAATCGTCAAATGAACGTGATCAAGTTAAAACTTTCAGGGATTTTTGTAGTAAAAAGTAAAATGCGTGCGTTTTTTAATATACTATTGTTCATAAATATCGTTTATTATGAGTAGATTAAAATAAATTTAATAATCAAGCATACCATTATGACCACAACAATTAAAAAAAAATGGACATTGTCATATTTTTTAAATGAAATACTGATGCATTATTATCATTTATAATATAATATATTTTTATAAACTTCATCGGTACTAAAATCGATTTATATTAAATTGCCTAATAAATCGATTATACATGAAAAAATATAGTTAACGCATATAGAAAGAACCTGGTTAATAAATTTTATTGAAACGCCTCGGAAGGCAGTTATGCTGAGAAGGGCCGACAAGAAACTCAATAGTTGCTCTTTTCAATATTGAGGTTATAGTTTTATTGATTAATACAATATTCTCTATCCTCTATTAAATTCAAATGATATTAATTAAAAACATTTTTATCCTTCAAAATATTCTTGGAAGCATAGCCGAATACTATTATAGAGACGTATACTCGTACTTAGACTTATTAAATGAATTATTATTTTTTTGGAGGAGTTACAAGTTTACTTTTATTATATTTCTCGTATAGCTGGCACTAATGTAAAGATATATAAAAATATTTTGCTAGAGACAGATTATCTTTATAATTATATGATCGCTACTCTAAACTTTCTAAAATGTATTTTATTGATACATGTGAGATGTCAGCTATATTAGTGTGCGTGACACTATTAACTACACTAGTCTACTATCACGTTTTCAACTAAAATTTATTTTACAAGATATTTGAAAAATGCAAGAACATTTTAATATTTCAAGTCATTATAAATAAAATATCTATAACTTTGTAACAATCCAACTCATTGCCAAGTTATACAATTTTATGTTAAACATTTGAGTTTCTAGAGGCCAGTTGTGGCGCAGCGGCAAGAAATGTGACTGTAAAACCGACTGGTTGTGGGTTGGATCCCCACTCGAGGAGGTGAAATATTTATTTACATTTATATTTTAATTTCTTCGCTCTGGTGTAGGGGCAAAGCGCGGCGTTGAGCTCCGCCACTCAACTCGTAATGCCTCCAGAACTCGGCGGAAAGTGGGACGGAGTGTCTTAACATTAGGTTCCCTCTGCCTACCCTGCTGTGTGCAGGATACAGCGTGAAGCTGATTATATGAGTTTCTAACGTACCTAATATTAACCTACAAAATTTAAAATACATCAAATTTATATTAACTTAACCGTAAAAGTAAATATTAGAAAAGGGCTACTTTCAACAATTTTATGGCATAGTAAACACGACCGTCGGCAAAAATCTAATAATTATTTAGTAGGTATTACTAAATAAGGATTACAACGATAACAAATCTTTTCTCTATCATTTACGATTTTAACTTTAAATAATGCCAAAATGGTAAACTTTTTGTTAAACGTTTTCTATTATCATTTTCACAATAATGTCAATATTTTGTATATATATANTATATATATATATATATATATATATATATATATATATATATATATAAATTTTTTTAAAGTAAACATTTTAGGCAATATAGGTTAGTAATATTTTTAAATGCAACATGGCGAAGCGGAACTTAATGGTGCAAATTTCATGAATAGGAGTGCACTCTTCGTTAGGTTTAATTTAAATGCTAGCTTTTGTTCTCTTAGGCAACTTGGAATTTGTATCATTACTTACTAGTACCACTTTTAACAATATTGTACTAAAAAATACAAAAAAAAGTTAATATTTACGTGTGAAAGTATAGCTGTATAATGAGGCCAGTCGTGGCGCAGGGTTGTGGGTTTGATCCCCACTCGAGGAAACGAAATATTAATTTGAATTTATATTTCCATTTCTTCGCTCTGGTGTCGAGGCAAAGCGCGGCGTAGAGCACTCATCACGCATTGCCTCCAAAATTCGGCGGTAAGTGGGGAACGGAGTGTCTTAGCACTAGGTTCCCTCTATCAACCCTGCCGTGTACGGGATACAGCTAGATGCTGATTTTTGATTAAAGTATAACTTCCAAAGCCAAAATGAATAAAGTATATAAGTTAACGGCAATCTGTATAATTCAGGTATTCGATACAATACATCGGCAATGTATAGAATTCCTGAGACGTCCAGACAATGTATGAAATATTATGAATATTATCATCAATTACATACTTTACCTAAGTAATGAATAAAATTCCTGGGTATTGTAAAGAGTACCTGCTGTTTCACCGGCAATATGTAAAATAAATAGATCTAGGTCTATAGTCCTATATTTAGCGGTTTTCAAGTGCAACTTAAGTTAGGCTACAAACTTAACCTAAAATGGCTAGCCTAACATGGACGTATAAATCTAAATCTGTAGCTACAATGGCGTTAGTACATATGTAAGTACCAATAGTCTCAAATTCCAATCTGCGTGAAATGCAAGCAAGTAAACAAGTCCCAACACAACACACTTCGCTCCCCTTCCTTGCTCTCGTCTGATACATACATCATCGGCTGCGTATTCGGTATTTTATATCTAGCCAAAGCATAAAATATATATACATATATATTATATGTTATAGAATACTAAATTATACAGGTTTTCGGTAACGTATATATTAAACTAAAATGACTATTAAAATTACAATTATTAAAATAAAATTACCAATTGTTAAGTTACTATAAAACCAATAAATAATATGAGCTACCTGATGATATTATTTATTGACTAACGGCCCCCGCGTGGCTTCGCCCGCTTTAATTGTACAATTAATATTTATTTAATATTAAAAAATCGAGATCAAATCAGCTTCACGCTGTATATGTATATACATGCGCACGACTAACGCAGTTTTTTCGACATAAATACCAATGCAGGGATAATGCTGCTCCTATTGCTCTACACTCTCTTATATATTTCAGATAAGTCATGGGACTAAATAAATCTATTTTTATGGAAAAATAGATTTATTTATTCAAAGATTGGCCCGGACAAACCGAAATACATTTTTTGTTAGTTGTTTGTTTGTGTTTTAGTATCGTGCAAATAGCTAATAATATACACTTGATAAAAACATGGTTATTATGAAATCATAGACAAACACTTCAATTTTCAAAGATTCTTACGGCCTAAGATGCCATTGCGTGAATCTGTAGGTATCCATTTTTTTAAAGAAACTTATTTTTAAGAATCATATATGATAGTAGAACAGTACTATAAATTTAATTAAATGTGATTGGAGCAGGATTCTTCTAGATAACCCTGGTGTAATCTATTCTACTATCGTGTATCATTCTTAAATATAAATTTTATGAAAGAAACAGATTCCTGCAGATTTATGTACTGGGATCTATTATCAGAACTTCATATTATAGTATGCGTGGGATAAATATAGGTTCATAATATTCTACAAAATATAGTTATAGGATAGTTCTAAGTTAGTTCAAAGATGATGCACTCTTAATCTTAAAAGAAAGATGACATAATTTGTTAAAGGGTCATAGTAACGACTATGAAGACAAGATTGTCGTTGAACGTGATTTGACACGATCTCTACCAATTCACTTTTAACATAGACTACCTACATAAAGCAAGCTACTAATATTTGTGGTTGTCTGTGTAGCACGACGCGGGGCTTAATACTCGCGTCTAAAATTATATTTTCTTTAATTTACAGTAGTAAATTATAAAAAATAATAATTTATAAAAGTTGAAATATGTAACATACGATTTTTAAATTTAAAACATACGATTTTTAAATTTAAAATACAAAATGCTTTTACAATTTTAAAACAGAATTATAGACTTACAATAAATAGTGTCATTAAATCTCTCTATATAATAAGACAGTAAAAATATTTTGTCTGTACATTTAGTAATTTTGACTGAAATGAATAGAGGGACACTTAAAAAGAATATTAGAAAGCAAAAATATTTTTTTGATTTTCTTGTCTGTCTGTCTGTCTGTCGATATGTATGTCCATATTTTTCTCTGAAAGTACTGAACCGATTTATTTAAAAGTTTCACCAATTGCTTTGTTTCAACTCAACTTAACTACTAAAGTTTGGTTCATCAAAATCGGTTCATTAAAAAAAAGTTATCGTCATTTGAATGAACTTAAGGCATTAGTTTGCCTGAGAATGTCATATAGCAATCGCTGGTAAGATTCCTGGCTAAAGAATGACATTCGAAACATCTTGGTTATATGACTGTTGATAAAAATATATATTTTTGAAGCACTATTATACAATATTATATACAATAAAGTAAACAAAATTGAATTGTTAGTGGCGATTACTTTCATAAATCATAACAGTTAAGTTTAAGTGGTAATTAATTCANTGGCGTGTTGGGTGGCGGTCCCCAACGCCGCATTCGTCGCCACTTGACACACCAGCGGCGACGCACTGGTGCACGTCGCCTTGGGGGGACGCCCTATCAGTCCACTTTTGAAATATGAAATTACTTTGATCATTTTAAAGGGCATCAAGTCCTAAGCCGCACCAGGCAGCAAATACCCTAGCTACGCCACTGTCAATAATCATGTATTTTAAGCAGGCGAAGCCATGGGCGAGTCGCTATACTGTTAGTAAATATATTATACTGTTAGCGAACTCGTGTAAAAGAGAATAGATGTTGGTGAAAAAGATGATAAAAGCAGTGGAATTGTGTCAATCGGGGGCAGTTGCTTGTAGGCAACGGCCCTTATTGGAAGAAAACTCGTGTGAAGTATTGTTATTAAGGGATTAGGTGATACATATTACTTATTGCTATTACATAGTATTACGTTTCAAATAATTTAGAAACATATAGACGATGTGTGTTTATATAGTGTTTTTTTAAAAACCGTTAACCGCTTCCGATTTCTAACAATACGTATATTAAAATCAGATCATCGAAACGGAACGATATATAAAAATAAATGTTTTTGATGTCATGTAAGAACGTAAAAGAATCAAAAACAATGATTTATAAAATGTAGTCTGTTTGTCTGTTAACGTTAACGTTAACCGATTTAATTGCAGTTTTCACTAATGTATTTTGGCAAGTTTCCCTTAACATTTTGTGTTTGTTTTATTTCCATAAGTTTATAAGTACATAGTAATGTAATTTTAACTGTTGTTTGACAAAATTGTTATAAATAACTGTTTTATAGATTTGGCTGAAACTTTACTTTTCAATATAGGTATATATACTGTTTTTTAACGGCGGATCTCAACACCGCGCTTTGCCTCTGTACCAGAGCGAGTAAAATATTAAATATTTAATTTTCCCGAGTGGCAATCGATCCCAGAACCTGTCGCGTCACAGTCGCCTCTGCGCCACAGCTGGCCTCAGTTTACTATTACTTTTAGAAAACGAAAGTAATGCAGATTAGTAAACTAATAATTCTGTAGTTCAAGCGGGCGAGGCCGCAAACGGTTCGCTAATAATAAATAAAACAAATACTTATTCTATAAAGTATATATACTACAACATAAACAAATCAAGACAGGTTATTTTCAGTGTAAGTGCTGAAACAACTCTAACGCTATTAAACTGTTACATTCTGAGAACTACTATGAATACATTACCAACTGTGACCACGACAACACAAACTTCCCACGTGTACCTATATTGAATGTTCGAGTTCCATTAAAAACCGCTGACCACCAAACATTAAAACCCTTCATAAGGTCAGAATGAGCCCGTGCCATATTTGCATTCAACAGATCGACTAAGTCCGTTAAATCAGCTTCATATATAATATCGCGCTCTCAACAGGGTAGGCAAAGGGAACCTAGTGTTAAGACACTCCGTTCCCCACTTTCCACCGAATTTTTCATGTGAATGGCGGAACTCAACGCCGGGCTGCCAATTGCCTTGGTGCCAGAGCAAATAAATAAAAAAAAGTAATAAATAGTAATTCATTCCCTC
Source organism: Heliconius hermathena (assembly GCA_013403705.1). Classification (NCBI taxonomy): domain Eukaryota; kingdom Metazoa; phylum Arthropoda; class Insecta; order Lepidoptera; family Nymphalidae; genus Heliconius; species Heliconius hermathena. Next base: position 1,548,883 of record JAAIXJ010000100.1, on the reverse strand, counting down.
GAGTGGAAATCGAACCCACAACGACTTACCCTTGTGCCCCTGCGCCACGTCGGCCTCTAAGTCCATCAATAAGTCAAATAACATGTTTGCATCTGCAATATTGTTATACGTTTATTATATCCGACGTTTTATGAAAGTTTTCTGTTTACTTATTTATATCTTATTTATATTTATTTATATTGTCAAGAGGGATAGTTCACTCATAAATATAAAGCTAATACTATTTTGTTATCTGTTCTTTGATGATTTAAGAACGTATAACGTTTAATGGGAGGTAAAATCTAATTTCACTTCTTGTGTAATTGACATGGAGGTCAGATCGTAATATCATTTAGATATTAAGGTTAATATAATGATTTTAACTTTAGCCGAGGGCGTAGGAATAGAGTGGGACGGATGGTCGACTCGTTTATAAACAACATATAATTTTTACATAAACAGGTCTCTTTAAAACTAAAGTCCCCCATAGACTATCTCTAGATCCGCTCATGACTCATACTAACACTTACTGGATACGTAATATATGTTGTTGCCTGTCGTATAAACAATAAATATTTTCATTACCACAACTACAAAAATAAATAGAACTCGGAGAACAAGAAAAATTCAACAAACAATATTGTTACATAGGCTCTCATGTGAAAGTCTGTAGGTAGGTGCATATTTTGTAGTGTATGGATTATTATTGAGACCGTCGTAGCGCAGTGACCCCCGACTCGGTGGAATGACGTACTATGGCAAAAGCCTGGCGTTGAACTCTGTCACTCCGTCCAGAATTTCGGCGGGGAACCGAATATCTCAACACTAGGTTTCCTCTGTTGATATATGTTATATGCGGGATACAGTGTAAAGCTGATTTATGATTTATTTATTTAATAATTATATTGCAAATATTTAAGGGGCATTTGCACATTTTGTAAAAACATTTTTACACTTGAACTATAAATGGATGCTAAGTATATAGATAAAAAATATATATATTCCGAGATTCTTATAATCTTTCATAGTTCTATAAATATGACGATTTTTATTTAAATATAACGGTAACCCAAGAAACACTTTTAAAAGAAAGTTTATCCGAAAGCTATACACGACCAGTTTAAAAAATAAATGAATTATTATGACCCGTGAGTTACGTAGTACCTACGTATTTAGGAATGAGAGCAAAATTTCCTTCGGATACTCGAGTGGTTATGGATGCCCCACATACTCTCTACACATTGTCTTTAAATGCCGAAATGTAGAGCTAAAGCTATAAATTTGGAAATATACAAAATATTAGATATAATTTATAAGTATATAAAAATATTGAATTTATAATTTTGAAGTATATTTTATTATATAGATAGATATAATATATATTGTTGTAAATTACTTCAAATTACATAATTTTCCATAATTGATGATAAGAAATAAATAATTGTGCTGTAATTTGTGAACGTTTGTTTTAACACTAGGTTCCCACTGAGCGACCAGCTGACCTGCGTGAAATAAATAATAAAAAAAACTTAAAAAGAAAATATTACGATAATATTACTTTTACGACAATATTAGTTTTCTAATTATATTTCATAAAGCGTGTATGATAATTTAGATATGACATTGCCAGCGAATCCCCGATTTAAATCAGCTTACGGTGTCTGAGACTATGTTTAATTCATAAGTACCCATTTCAAGCACGTAAGCGTATCTTACCCCGTAAGCGCTGTCACCACATTAAAGGGGACTCGACTTAGCTAAGCACCTATGGACAGTATAAAAAGATTGCAATCTTTTTAAGCTGTTGTTAATATTTCCACTGCACTGATATAATTAGACATAATAATTATTTATTTTTCGATTTAAATTATGTATTTATTGATTTTTATATTAATATTTTATTATAAAATTTTATATATATATATATATATATATATATATATATATATATATATATATATATATATATATATATATATATATATATATATATATATATATATATATATATATATATATATATATATATATNTTTTTTTAATCTGTACCGATTTTTATAAAATTTGAAATTCAGACTCTTAAAAATATTTCATTGAATACGTGTTTCATGGTTTTTAAGAATTCGCCCCCTAAGGGTTCAAATAAGGGGTTGAAAGTTTATATGAAAAAATCTTTAAATCGCCACCGATTTTGATAAAAAATTTAAATTCAGACTGTTAAAAACATTTTATTGAACACGTGTTTCGTGGTTTTTTTTAGAATTCACTAAAAAAACTTCTATAATTAAAAAAAAAAGTAGAGCGACTGTCACATAGAATTTATATATTTCAAATGAAGAAATAAACCACAAAGCAAATTAATGTTAACTTTAAAGAGAACATATAAAAAATTTAACGTAACGGGATGCAAATTAATATTTAGATATTACTTTTAAAAAGTTTTTTTTATGATGTTATAGGGTTGATGGAAAAGTGGAGCCGTGGCGACGCTGCGGCGCCCCACGTAATGGACGTACGTGACGCGACTTGAACAACAACTGCTAATGAGAGACGAACGACATTTACATACACCACTATATTATACCTATTCATAAAATCAAAATCAGCTTCACGCTGTATCCCGCACACAGCAGGGTAAGCAGAGGGAACTTAGTGTTAAGACACTCCGTTCCTCATTTTCTGCCGAATTCTGGAGGCATTGCGTGTGGAGTGGCAGAACTCAACGCCGCGCTTTGCCTCGACACCAGAGCGAAGAAATGGAAATATACATTTTAAGTAAATATTTCATCTCGTCGAGTGGGGATCGAACCCACAACCAGTTGGTTTTACCGTCACACTTTGTGCCACTGCGCCACGACTGGCCTCAACCTATTCATATTATCTTTATATGAACGAAATCGCTATGTTAACAAAACCCCAGTTTTAATCTACAGCTTCGATAAGAAAAGATACATTAAATTATGTTATAGATTTTTTTTTAACTTTTAGACCATTTTATTTTGCATATAATATATAAGTTCGAAATACTAGACTTACAAGAGCTTAATGTAAATTGTTTAAAGTTTTGTTCAGCTAGCCTTTAAAATAACTAAATCGATTTCGAATGAGAATTCTTTAGGAATGTAGGTAGTTTTAAAGAAATAAATTTGTACTCTAATATTAAATATTACATATAAATAATAATTTGAAAATATTTTTTTATAGGTGCTTTTATATACATATTATACAAATGTAGGGGACATGTAATGTCTAAATAGAATGGAGGAAGAAATATTTATATTACATAAAATGTATAAGGCCTTCCCTTTTCAAAGTTAACTAACTCTGTTTAATAACAAGAATAAAATAAGTCTTATAGCACGTAACGAAATAAAATTGAACGATATTCAAAATCTCATTCTTTTTTAGCTTCACATTGTATCCCGCAGCATGTTGCCGAGTAGGCAGAAGGAGAATAGTGTTAAGACACTCCGTTCCCCACTTTCCACCGAATTCTGGAGGCATTGCGTGTTGAGTGGCGGAACTCAATGCCGCGCTTTGCCTCGACGCCAGAGCGAAAAAAATAAATTTTAAATATATTAATATTTCGAGTGGGAACAAAACCCACAACCCGTTACATTTACAATCACCCGCCTCACATCAGATATACATAAAATACCTTTATATATTAACTTTTATTTCATGTAACATTACGTACAAAATAAGTCTATTATATCAAAACTGACTTGTTTTTAAAGCATCTTATTAGATACCGCTAATCATTCACACGTTGGATTCTATCTAAATATAAATTACGAGAGGCAGGGACACCTAAAGGAAATTTGAATTTACTCTTTAAATTAAACTGGCCGTTCATTTTACGGTTAGCTTGTTTTGTTTTTTATATGTGTATAAATATAAACTTAAATATTATTTGTGTGACATATAAACAATATTATGTATAATATATATATATAAATTTTATTTTATAAAAATGTTGTTTATAATTTTTTTTACTCTGTTTCCCGCACATAGCAGGTTAACACACTCCGTTCCCATTAAGACCCTTCCGTTCTCAACTTTTTGCCGTATTCTCGTCGCGCTTCGCCTCGTTACCAGTGTCAGGAAATAAAAATATTAAATATCTCATCCCCTCAATTGAGAATCAAACCCACAATTCTCACGTTTACAGTTGCACGCTTGTGTTCCTGTCCCACGATTTGTCATAAATATGTACATATGACCTAAACTCGATGATTTTGGACTAAATCTTCACTTGGTGGGATGAATTATTTTTATTTCTCCGCTCTGGTATGACATAGCGCGGAATTTAGTTCCACCACTCGAAACGAAATATCGCAGAAAGTGGAACGGAGTGTCTTGTCACTAGATATTGTCTGCTAACAGAACTACAGGTAATAGTACGCATAATTATGCATAATAAAGTGTAAAACAAAAAAAACAAATATAATATTATTACACCTTTACAATGTTGATTAACAGTTTTCCATGAGCTTGCACGGTTGGAATTCAGATGCAAATTCTTCAGTGATTAATATTCAACCTGAAAGGCAATTTAATCGTTACTTGCTCCTTCGAAGCGTGCATTAAATACTTTAATGGTTGTTCTTTTTAGGGTTCCTTGCCTCAAAAGGGAAAAACAGAATCCTATTGTATCACTTTGCTAACCGTTTGTCCGTCTGTCTAGGACGTTTATCTCGTGATGACGTGGAGATATCAAATTGAAATTAATATCAAATTAATATAAAATATAAATCCCTTGAACCATAGAAAAAATCAGTGAGAACTTACAATATTTTATTTCCTACGTAATCAAAACTTATAGGACAATTCCCGTAGAGCTAGTACAATAATGAAATATAGCAAGAAGAAAGAATTTCATACAAAATGAGTGCATACGCATATTTTTTATTAAATTTTATACGTCGACCTACATTTCTGAAATTTGTACGAAATCCTCGATGGGCGAGTTTGTCTCGCACTTGACTGTCTATAGTAATAAAATGTATATGTATTATGGAGGAAGTTGCTATATACATAACTTTAAAAAGAATTTGTAATGTTTTAAAAATATCATATAAGAAATGATTAAGCGTACATAAAATAGTACTCATATCAGTTTCTAAGTAATACATTACAAATATAATACATCTAATATATCTTTAATCATTAGTATTTATATTATTGAATAAAATTATAAATAAAGCTTTTTTAATTCTCTATTGCACCAAGTAACAAAAAATACATTTAGAAATTTCATTCACAACAGTGGACTCATCTAGAAGATATCTCTTCCAGCCAACTCGTGGACGTGGATAAGTGCAAAACAGCGAGAAAGCAGAACGGTGCAGTGAAATTAAGAGAAAAAAAACCAGACAGACGCGAGTCGGGCTCGCCCACCGATAGTTCGTTAAGAAGTGGAGGTCTTGAGCTTTTTCTGAAATTTAGACTTAGCTTAGTCAAAGCTCTTTCATCTGATACCTCACTGGAATTAGCGGCTTTAATACCAAATTTGCCCCATTTTTAAGCCTATTATTATTTTTAAGCCTATTATTATTTAATCACAAATTCCAGATTTTTTTCCTGAACTATTACTACCTATAGATGCTAGTTGCCAAATTTCATAATTCAACTGGGAGTACCCTATGAATTATGATTCACTTGATAATGTTGAAATACGTGCGACGGCCATGTCTTTTTTTTAAGTAAATGTAGATTTTTTTTCGGGAAATCATGTGGCCGTAGATCTGAGTATATGGTTTGAATTTTAATTTGATATCTCCAAGCGTTCCCAAGATAAAGGCTCTTAACAGATAGACAGACAGGCGAACAACGAAATTATTTTATGAGGATTCTATTTTCCTTAAAAGGTACGGAACCCTAAAAAATAACAATAACAAACATCCAATAAAAAATGAATAGGGCATACATCACATATCCATAAATAAATATAAATATAACTTAGTAAAGTTTTCTTTTTGCGTTACCTTCTCTTATATTTGTAGTGTGTGATTTTTTAGTAAATCCAGGAAATAAATTACTAAGCCCGTTATATATAATCACGATTAATTATCATCACACTCATACGGAGTAGAGTGACGTCGTAAGTGTTTCTATTCTCTTAAATGACATGAGCGATGGAGACCATTTACTTATTAGATCTCGTTAATATTTATACTGAACTTACTAAAATAACAATTTTTGTAAAAAGATTTATTCTATAAACATTTCTTTTCATAATTCAATTGAAATATTATTAAAATTTAATATATAAAATTTAAAAGTTACTTTCAAATATTAAAAAGATCCCAAAATAGATTTTTTAAAGTAAAAACTCTACATAGAGGTTATAAGAATCTGGAGGGAATATAAACAGTAATAAAAAAGCAATTTAAGCCACTTTATCCTCTTGTATTTTATCTTTGAGAAGTATAAATCCTTGCCTAAAAATGTATTGTAGATCTTTTTATGAAATATCAATATATTTTATTTATATGTTTGTAAATTTGGATTTTCATGCATACTAGGCATTTTTGAGGCTAGTCATAGCGCATGGGCACAAAGTGAGACTGTAAACCGACTGGTTGTGGATTCGATCCCCACTCGAATAAATGAAATATATATTTAAAATTTATATTTCCATTTCTTTGCTCTGGTGCCGAGGGAAAGCCCGTCGTTGCGTTGCAATGCCTCCAGAATGTCTTAACACTAGGGAACGGAGTGTCTTAACACTAGATTCCCTCTGCTTAACCTGCCGTGTGCGGGATAAAGCGTGAAGCTGATTTTATTTATTTACTAGGGTTTACTGATTTTATTTATTTTACGCAATATTTGACACAGATGTAGCAAGCATGACAACGTCGTTCCTCAACTTTCTAAAGGATCTGTCATCTTTTGTCAAAGCTTTGAAAGTAAAAATAAAATAAAACGTACAAAATATTAATACAAAACAAGTCTTCATCTGTGACCTTCTTTTATATAATTATGGCCTCAGCAAAAATATAATACAAAAAATTCTTATGTAATACAGTTAATCTAATTGGAAATAATATTTTCTAACCAGTTATACTGTATTTCCTTTACCTGAATTACTTTGCTTTTTGTTATGTAAAATACATACCATCAAAGAGTTACAAAGAAACCTTTAAATATCAAAGAAAATATTTAACGATAGGTGAACCTGTATATTGATCTCGCAAGTAGTACGTACTCGTAAACAGAATTACGTAGGTAAAAGCAGTTATACCGTTTCAAATGAACTATTTGGTCTAAAGAATAATTAAATTTGATTGAACAACTCAATATTTTATTTGAATTGAAGGACTCAATATTTTCGCTTTTATATTTTATAAAAGCGAAAATATTGAATCCTTTATTACATATAAGTAAAAAATAAAAGATATTTTAAAACAAGACAGATGATATTTAATAAAAAAAACCAGCTTTTCACAAAATTATAAATTGACTATAGAATATCAGGACATAATTTAATAGTTTTAATAGCTTTAAAATCACACTGTATCCCACACATAGCAGGGTAGGCAGAGAAAACCTAGTGTTACTCCGTTCACCACTTACCGCCGAATTCTGTAGGCATTGCGTGTTGAGTGGCGGAACTCAGCGACGCTCTTTGCCTCAACACCAGAGCGGAGAAACAGAAATATAAATTTCAATAAATATTTCTTTGCTTCGAGTGGGATTTGCTGTGACTGGCCTCAATAAAACTATATTTTGTAGTCCTTGTTTCTGTAAACTCATATAAGAAACATTCACAACATACCAACAATATGAACCGCACAACATCACATCTCCAAATGACAAAGCATAAATAATAAAATATAGCGCATATTTTATTCATCCCACAAAATGTGAGGGCGAAAGACGACACGAAACCACATTTTTATTTGGAAATTCAGATAAATACTTGGATTTTACAGGGCAAGTGTAAATGACGTTATCAAAACGGGTGACTTGCAGCTCTTAGCCGAGATCAAGAATTAAGGGTAGGTAAGCCACAAATGAATTATCAGGACAATCTGTTTGCCAGTTTTTTTTTTAATTAATTCAATGTACGTGAGCCTCCTTTTCTTTAGCGGATTTTATGTTTGCCCGGACTAATAATAAGGTAAGATTACAAGTGCTTACTTTGTTGAACTATGATTTTCTGCCTCTTCTTCTTAAATTTATTATGAGAGTAAAGTACATAATATGTTAATGAATTAAAAATTAAATCAGCTGCACGCTGTATCCCGCACATAGTAGGGTAGGCACAGGGAACCTAGCTAACGTAGTGCTAAAACACTCCGTTCCCCACTTACCGCCGAATTTTGGAGGCGTGTTGAGTGGCGGAACTCTACGCCGCATATATTAATAATTTTTAGTTTATAAGATTCGTGCTTTCCTAGGTAACAGATATCTAGCCAACATCTACAGAAACAATGGCGATAATAACATTAAAGTAGAACATTTAGTACATGATTCTAGCTTAGCATTTGATCCCGCTACGTTCAACGTTTTATACGTTTTCTTTTTTTTTTATGGAAAAGACAAGGCAAACGAGCGTGCGGGTCACTTGATGGTAAGTGATCACCGCCGCCCACGACCCTGTGCAGCACCAGAGGAACTAAAGGTGCGTTGCCGGCCTTTAAGGCGCGTTGGGCGCCGGAGCCCGGCATTACCAGATGCGAAAGGCAGTGGCACAAAGCCACTACTCCACGCCGGTCTTAAATGCCGGGGGTGGTACTGATCCGGTCGAGTCTGCCCATGCGTGTTGCCATTGCTGGCGACTTGACTCTACCATACGTACTTTAGTCGCCTCTTACGACACCATCAGTAACAGGATGATCCTATTCTAAATAAGTATTTTTCTTTCCTGAGAGTAATTTTGATATGCCACTTCCTAATAATCAACATAGAGTTTATAAGTTTTATCGTTATATTTTTTATTAACAGAATTTCATAATATGTAAGGAATTCTTGTTAGTAGATAATTATGTAAGTAGAATTTATGTTGGTAAATATTAATCTGATATTTTCGAAAGTCAATTACGAAAGACTCTTTAATTACTGGTAGTTGAATTTCTTGTAATTATAGAGCAAAACAAAGTGTTAGTAGATTATTTGAATTATGAGCGTTCTTCACGTTATATATTAAAATGTTGAAATCTGTAGCAAATGTAACAGACGTTTTCTCAACTTCTTGAAATTCAACAACGTAGAACATTTATTGTATTGTAATATTTTGTGTCAAGTGAATATATAACTTAGGATATATTCAAGTCACGCAAATTTTTAACACATATTATAAAGAACGAAAAGTAGAAAAAAATCACACTTCCTCTTTAGAAAATGGCAACAATATTTCAAGCTTAAGAAAAAACCTAAATATTTTGTACATGTATTTAATAAATCTATAAGTAACTTTGGATTTCTGTATTGGGCTACTTTTTCTATTCAAATCCACTGGTATGGTATAAAAAGGTAACTTACCTTGAAAAATAAATATGGGATGGCTTATTCTGATTTTATAAATCGTTCCTTCTTGGCATTGAGTAATGATTGTACAATCCGATAGCGGTCTCCTTTATTAGGGATTTTTATAAGCTTAGAAATATGATATTCTAAGAAAAATATACTCAGATAGATTAAGCAAGTTTAAATTGTAAAATGTACTTTATTAGGTATTCTGTGTTTGCTTCTACATTAATTTATTAAAACCATACTAAGCACTGTAGTAAGCAAAGTATAATGTTTTATTTTTTAATTATATAAATAAAATACGTAATAATATAATAAAATAAGCTGAAATGAGTATCAAATATCCAAGTGTAAGATCCTTTGGAGCACATAAAAAAATTTCGTTTTCACTGTATTTTGTATAAAATTGGTCGCATAAAGAAAGACTAGGAAAAACAGAGTACTTCCCGTGGACCTAGAACCTTTAATTACGAAATTTGGCAAGAACAGAGAGCTTACAGGAAAAAATCTGAAAGATCGAAATTTATATTACAAAGAAAACCCATTACAACCATTTATTTGTAATTCATTGCATACGCCTAAACATTTAGTTTATCAACTTTTATAAGTTGTAGGTACAAAACTCACATAAAATGTCTTACACTGGTCCCAAAGGTACTGGCTAGTAAATATTTAAAAAAAAATTAAATCAGCAGGATAAGCTGAGGAAACTTAGTGTTAAGACACTCCATTCCCCATTTTCCACAAATTTTGGGAGAATTGCGTGTTGAGCGGCGGAACTTAACGCCGCGCTTCGCCTCTACACCAAAGCAAAGAATTGAAATTCGTGTTTACAGTGACACTTTGTGCACATATAATTTGCAATAAACCATAGATATTATCTTCCATAATTTTAAGCAACTGATGTTCTCTCATACTTGAGGTTTGTATAAATATGTTAAAATACATTTTTCAGCGTTAACTACGTCAGGTTGCAAATTTAAATTCCTAGCTGAAGGAATGCTCGCATATTGAGAATATTTTAAACTGACGTGAACAATGTGTGGCGTTTGGTTATACATATAGGAAAATAGACTATGAGGTGTTTTGTGTCCGTATTTTTTGCGCCCATGTTAATTTATATTTAGCTAGGTATATAGCAATGATACTATTGGAAATACCAATTCTACATTGTTTACAATTTAAAAATAGTACCCTTTTCTATTATATATATTAAACAGATTTCATATTCTATACTGCATAGACAGAAATTGCCTACTAATTCAGAGATAAAATAATGTTAAGACATTCTGAATTCAAGATGTCGAGTGTTTAGTGGTAAAACTCAGCGCCGTGCTTTGTCTTGTCAAACTGAAATAAATCTAAACCAAACTGCCAATTTTCTTCACGAAAAAACATTATATTAATAAAGACGATACATCTAATTTACTAACAAGCTGCCCAAACTTAGTGTAGTGTAAAACTAATTAGAACTCAATTCCCTTTAATGCAGAAGTTATGTAATTTACCATTTTTGAAAATAGGATATAATAGGATTAAACGAAATAGTTTCAACTTATTACGATCGTAGCCTATTAAAGCAAAATAATGCGGATGCTGTGACCGTAAGCAACTTTGTTTTATACTTCCATAGCGAAATAATAACGAAGGAATTTAGTGTTAGGAATCTTCAATAATTTCATGTAAACTGAAGGATGAAGGAAGATGGATTCAACGTCCCATTTTTATCTCAGATTTAACCTTTATAAACAATTTTTATTTTAAATTATAAATCAAATTTACAGCCATCGCGTCTTTAGTCAGATGATGTTCATATGCAAATACATCATAATATTTAGTTTTGAATAATAAGTTACGATTATTAAAGATTATTAAACCGAATATGTTATTTATAACTTTATAAGTAGATAAATGTCTTTTCAGTGTTTCTGTTATGCAAATTGATCTTTTTTTAATTTTCCATACACGAGAAATACTCGCAATCGAGCTCTTAATGCATTCAAGATAATTAAGTTCATGCCAGGCGCACCGCAACGCCAAATACATTAGTGGCGCTTGCACTCTAATATTGTTTACATCAAGCAATACGTTAATTAGTCTGAACAAAACCGCAACTAACAAACGTATTTTTAGTACATTTTAACATGATTAATTACCCTCAAAAGTTAGCCATGGCAGATAACTCGTTATCTCCATCTCCAGTGGTATGAGCTAAAGGAATTTTGTCTGTGAAGAATGGATCTCTAAGAAAATTAATCAATCAAAAATACCGATGCTTTTTTTAATCCTCCCGCACTTAGCATAGTAGGCAGAGGAAACCTGGGAATCAATTCCGTTGCTCATTTTTCACCGAATTTTGAAGTATTGCGTGATGAGTGGTGGATCTCAACGCCGCGCTCTACCCCGTTACCAGAGCGACTGGGAATCGAACCCTCAACCTGTCTCATTTATACCGCCACGACTTGCCTTAAATGGCGCTGCTTTAAAGGACAAAATTTATTATAGATAAAAATCTCCTTGCCAAAGCATTGTATGTCAAGAAAGTAGCTACGGGGAAGGGGTATTCAAGACTGGAAAGGTGTAGAAGTAACTTACCAAATAGTAAAGACAACAAATTCAAATATTGACACACCTTGGCGGTATAGCAAAATTTTTTCTTTAAAAGTGAAGGAGATTTATTTGAGATGTGAATGAAAAAAAATTGTATAGACACATTCACCAGAGAGACAAAAATTTGCTGCAATCATCAATTCGAACGGGATTCGAGATAGGTCTGATTGATAAATCTGATAATGCCAAATAATATGGCAGAATCTACACACGGCCTATACAACCCTAGAAACCCAAAACGTACTCGTACATGCCTATAAATTAAAATGGACAAACAAATATCTACAGGGATATTAGGAAGAATGTAGGCAAACTGAAAAGTTAGTTATTTTAAGCTAGAAATAACAAATTAGTTGCATTTTCAGCCGGCCAAACTCTGTTTAGAAAGTCTATTAAACAGGAGCACGACAAGAACAGCGACGTAAACTATATGAAACGTTTTTCAACCACTAATACGACAAGACGTCACTGGCATTGACTACAATGGCAGGTGACGTTTTGTCGTCAAAGAACAAATTGATCTCACTGCTCAGAATGAATGCTTATTTCTTTAGCTGTGTACATTCTGTGCCGTGTTTCGCATATAACATAGTAAGCAGAGAACTTAGTGTTAAAACACTTTGTTCTCCGCCTCCTGCTGAATTTTTGAGGCATGTTGAGTGGTGAAAGCACGAAATCTCAGTCTACGAGGACAGAGATACAAATCTCAGATATTTAAAATTTAAACTTTCTGACATTCAAAGAAAAAGAAACAATCCTAACGACCACTGAAAGTGAACAAGAAGAAATTATGTAATAATATTAACTTTCATGAGGTCAAACATAATTGAATGAAAGCATCCCTTACCCATTCAATCAATATCACACTAACTTATACCAAAAGGCTAAATTCATCATAATATTATTGATTATGATCCTAGCATTTAGAAGCTTTTAGTTTTAATTTGAGGCCAGTTGTGGCACAGGGGCACAGTATGATTGTAATGGCGACTGGTTGTGGGTTCGATCCCCACTCGCAGAAATGAAATATTTATCCAAATTAATATTTCCATTTCTCCGCTCTGGGGTCGACGCAAAGCGCGGCGTTGATTTCCACCACTCAACACGTAATGCCTCCAGAATTCGGCGAAAAGTGGGGAGCGGAGTGTCTTAACACTAAGCTCCCTCTGCCTACCCTGCTGCGTTAAAATAAAAAATAAATAAATAAACTTTTTAAAAGATAAGAGCCACAGATATTAATTTTGAATCAAGTCTTGTAAAATTTATTAATCAGTCTGAAAATGTTCCTCATAATAAAAGGGAAACCGCCAGTATTAAGACGCATTAATAAGGTTTTATGAGCAATCCGTAAAACGCCTGAGGGTTAATTAACCTAGAGCTTGAATTACACGTGTAGCGTTGTACGCCGCCTCGTACAATACACAATAATTAAGAAATGTCAAGAGCATGATAATACCATCAACCGACACTGATCTAATTCCACATAAAAGAAAATTAAAATATATGAGCGAGTAGGTAATATTATATTTTTCTTTTTAATTAAAAATTATTAATCGAGGCCAGCCGTGGCGCAGGGGCATAAGCATGTGACGGAAATGTATTATTTAATATTTTCATTTCTTCGCTCTGGATGTCGAGGCTAAGCGCGGCGTTGAGTTCTGCCACTCAACTCGCAATGACTCCAGAATTCACCGGAAATTGGGGAGCTAAGTCTTAACACTAATTCTTTTTGCCTACCAGTGGGATATAGCTTAAGATGTGTTGTTTATAGTTGTACCGCACAGAGGATTTAGTAAGCTAAACACTAGTCCTCAACCATATTCAAATTGAAGACTAACGAATTGTAATATTTTTTTTAAATATATATGTATGTGGAAAATATATAGCAAGTGATTTAAAAATAAAATAATAGCAATAAATAATAAAAAGTAATTACACATATTATAATATACTACTAAAATGGCCGACCCAGATGTCAAGTATGTTAAAAATCAAAGACTTGAGGAATTTAATTAATAAGTTATTAATCTTAATAATTTTATGAGTACTTTCGTAGGTACAATAAACAACCACTCGATGGAGCGCTTCACACACGTGTGTCTTGTAGTCTTAAAATGAATAAAATCACATGTTAATTTATGTTGTCTTAGTTTTTTACTTTAATTTTAACATAATATTTGTTTAACTGCTCGCATATATTTGTAGGTTCAAATACTACCGGAAAATAATTAGGCATATTAATGTTTTTCCAGTAACTAAAGATTTAAGATCTTTTGTTCTAACTAAAGATCTCACTTATCATCGACTTATCGGGTTTTTTATATTTATGTTCGAATAATAAATAATATATATAATATATATAACTATAAATCATTTTAAATATGTCTTTACACTGTATTAAAAGCCACCGTTTTTTAATAATAATTAAAAAATGATTATTAAGAAACTGTGACTTTTCTATACATATTTTTTTGGAAAACGTATAAAAATGTTGAATGTAGCGAGATTTGAACTCGCGCTTCTTGGAGCTGTACCAGTAAAGAATGTACGGCCTAATTGGTTGGTTTTTTTATGGTCAGTGCGCAAACTCGGGTCTTCTTGGGAATGAATTGAACCAAGTTCCTTTCACCTCATGAGGAAACATTCCCGAAGGATGCCTCAACTGAAGATACAAGTTTATTTCGGCACTGGCCGAAGTTTTCCCGAGAAAGACTTGCGCGACCGGGGTAAACAGCGTCCATTGTGCTATCATCTGCATAGCAATGAATGCTACAATCTTCTAACATGTCATTGAAATACAGAGGAAATAGCGTAGGGAACAGCACGTAGCCTTGGGGAACGCCAACTATCACGGGCATATGTTCGGAGCAAAAATGGTCGACAGCGACAGCTTGATGCTATGCCACTTGCGTAAATTCTCGGAAAGCCCATAGGATGGAAGTTTAGGAAGGAACGCTCCATGCCATGCCATACTTGATTAAAGACCTTCACCATGTCCAAACTAACTGCCAGGCCCTCTCCCTTGCCTTCAATAGCCGCAGCCCAGCGGTATTAATGATGCTCTCCATGACTACTTTGATTTTAAGAGTAGGGAGGTGATAGCAATAGACATGGCATAGTTAGATGGATTGGAACCATCGCCTTTCTTCGGGATCGAGTGGCTAAGGGCGCTCTTCCATGAGTCTGGGACCGACCGACTGAATAAAAGTGCCGAAACATACGTGTGAGCTGTCCAGTTCCAGCTCAGGAGCACAAGAACGGAGCACTAAAGGAGAGACGTCATCTGGCCCGCTCGACTAGTGGATGTCCAAAGAGGACAGAGCTCGCCTAACAGATGCTTGGTTGAACTTAGGCATTGCTCAGGCATTGAGCTCTGGCACCGCGGTATGGTCGGCGGCGTTGTTCCTTATTGTCATCCAAAGTCAAATTCGAGGCAAAGAGAGCGCCTAGGAGATTGCTTTCTCTTTTGCCATGTGGACCAAATTGTCATTTCCTGTGCGTAGTGGCGGAAGAGAAGGCTGGCTAAAGTTGCCAAGTGCCGCCTTTGAGACCACCCAGAACTGATGAGTTCCAGACGGGTAGCTTTCAAGCGTCTCGCCGATTTTGGCGATATGCTCGCACTTGCTCTGGCAATTTGTCCTTAAAGAGCCTAGAGGCTCGGTTATACTTCCTCTTTGAGGTTTTCACCATTGGGTTCTTAGTAACTAGTGCCTCCGGCGAGGTTTGATATACCTCGCGTTTGCTTAAAACAGCAAGCTTGCAAAATATATCAAACCAAAGCTGAGACTTAAATATAAAGTTCCATGACCTGTAGGACCTTGTCGGCAACAGCAGCGGCATAGGTACTAGGATCTTCAGAAGAGAAGCAAACCCCCCAGAGATAAGATGAATAAAATGTACGCATCCCATCTCAATCTGCTGACTTGTAGCGTAGAGCCCAGCATTACCTTATGCGAATCGCAGTGGCATAAAGCCACTACTTAACGCCGGTTTTAAATCTCGGGGGTGGTAATGATCCGGTTGAATCTGCCCATGCATGTAACCATTGCTGGCGACGTGACTCTACCACACGTACTTTAGTCGCCTCTTACGACACCACCGGTATTTCCTCTTTCCTATTTTAAGCCGGGAACACTCGCCGAGTGTCAAGTTACGTCAAAATTTATATACACTTGTTACAACTTATTTATGTAAGCATATCTGCATAAATAACAATTAAAAAAATATATATTTAATAAATAGCATTCTTTCTTACCAGATGATTATTCTTAGTAATTATCTTTGGGTAGCGGTAAAAATAAGCTAATAATAGCTGTAAACATCTCCCTACAGAGATGCTCACAACAAAACTAAGTTGTAAAAAGCGTATATAAATTTAAACGTAGCTTGATGAGAACATATGGTTTAGTGGTCAGAGCGCCTGGTCGGTTTCCAGGAGGCGTGGGTTCGAATCCCGCTACGTTCAAATTTTAATACGTTTTCTAAGTAAGTATTTTGATTCCCTAAGTGTGGAATACACTTAAAAAAAAATATAAGGATAAAAAAACTACAAGGAACAGTAAAACTATCAGTTCACACGCAACAATTAAGTAGATATTTGTAATAGCTATATAAATTTACAATACTTTCATATTACTTATCATAAGTGACTTATGTTACCTATCACCTAAAACAGTTATATCAGCTTAAAATTATAAATAAGAGAATAGAAAAAAACTTACCTTACCTCTGTAAGAATTAAAAAAACCAAAAATGTATTTAAATCCAGCGACTCTTTCGAATCTTTGATTTTTTCTTAATGATTTTGTTTCGTATCAAAAAACGTACTTGTATTTTAATAGCACAATACATTGTGATGAATATCATTTATCAAGATTTTAGAAAAATGCATAATAGTGACGCTTGCCAACTTATCAACAAAACTTACCTCATATAGTCCAGCAGATGCACAGAATAAAGAAAGCAATTAAATAATTAAAAAAAACTTACCCATGTCATCTATAAGCGGTGCCATTCTCAACGTGACGCCTACCAGCAACAAACAAAGGAAGAGAAGCAAACACGCTGTCACCATGATAGTGTACCTCGCGCGTCGCGGTAGCTCATCGGGATCTAACACCTGGCACACAAAATTATTTATGATTAGCTTAAAATAGAAAAAGCAACTTCACACTTATGTCCATATATTAGTGTGGAACAAACATTGCGTCAAAACACTCCATTCTCCAATTTTTGCAAGAATCCGAGACTTTAATATACATATATTATTTTTTGTTATTAATACTTACACAAAAAAAAACTAATTAGGTGATACATATTTCGTCTACAAAATTCGATAAAATTTTAAAACATAACATTTTTTTCAGCTTCACGTTGTATCCCACACACAAAACAGAAAAAATCTGGGACACTTCCGTTTCTCACTTTCCGCCGAATTATTATATTTAATTTTTTTCATAATAAGCCCAAGAAACTAACATAAATCCTTTAAAAAGAGTAATATTTTTATACATTAAAAGAAATCCTAAATAAGAACTATTATACTAACATATAAATTAACAAAAATAATCACTTCAGCAAGTAATAACAAAAGGTTTTACAAACAAAAATATGAAATTGAAATAGAGACACACCACGGACTTTTCAGGAAACTTAACTTAGTAAATATATTTACAACCCTCCAATAGATGGCGGTATAAAATTCTTAACTCGATATAATAGATGTCGCTAGCATGCACGTTTCAACAAACACTAGCGCCTCATTTAAAAATTCAGTTATTTTATATACTAGCGGCACTCGTGCGGCTACGCCCGCTTGAAATATACGAATGTTTATTTAAGTGTATTTAAGAAAAACCTGACTAACAACGAGTCGGTCTCGCCCACTAAGAGTTCTGTACCAATTTTAGAATTGTGATTGGGATATACATAATAGGTTTTGATGATGCAGCGAATAAAGTTTACAAACTTAAATTTGTAATGTTTTGATTTGATTTATTTTTTTTTAACTTAAATTTGCGGGTATATACACATATTTGGTATGAAATGAGCTAATAAATAACATTTTTTTTTTCATTTCGGATTTTTTCTTTTATTTGTATTATAAGATCTTCGTTCTAAATTTCATAACTGTAGGTTTACGGGACGTACACTATAGGTTTTGATTACACGGTGAATTTCATACAAAATGAAGAAAAAACGACTGGCCTCAAAATATTAATACATAATAATTAATTTCCTCGAATAACATCTGAACCCGCAGCTGTCGTGTTCAAAGTCACACGCTTGTGCCACTGCGCCACGACGGCTTCATTACGTAATGAAAGTCGTTTGGGAATTTGTTCTTAATTTTGTTAATCTATAAATTACTGTACGGTTTATTTAGCTATAGGTATTTAAGTAGAAGGTTACTACGCGTGCACGGCAAGCGCAGTTTTTCCAGGGGCAACTCGGGCCAGGTTAGTAGGCAGCCAGCTTCCCCAAGGTGACCGCCCTCTGGCTCAATAGGGCGGAAGGCGGCGATCGTGTGCCGGCCTCCGGCGACCCGGTCTCTTACGGCGAATGGCGAGTTCGGCAGAAGCCTCCCTCGCCCGTTCCGCTGACTCCTTCTCGAGCACTACTGCCTCGCAGAAAGAGGAGACCGCATCCTACGACGTCTCGCTGGCGGCCATGGCCTTGACCACGGCCGGCAGGGAGAAGTACCCTATGACGTCGTGCAGAGCGCGACGTTGAGATGCCCAGGCTGTGCACACCTCCAACATGTGCTGGACCGTCTCATCGAGGCAGTCGTCGCAGTGGTGGCAGCGGGCGTCGAGCTCCCTCCCAGCGATCCGACACAGGTAACCCCCGAAGCAGCCATGCTCCGTGAGCACCTGTGTGGTGCGGAAGGTTAGGACGCGGTGACGCCGTGCTAACCACTGGCGGAAGACTGAACGAACAGCCTCGATCGTACTCAGGCCGGCAGATAGTGATGCCAGCCGAGATTCCCACACTTCTAATGACGTTGTGCCGATCCAGGACGTCCGCCCATACGGCAGCACCGTAGAGGGCCATCGCCCTAACCACTCCGGTGAACAGCCGACGCCTCGAGGCGCTCGCCCCATNATTCGGCAGAAAGTGGGGAACGGAGTGTCTTAACACTAGGTTCCCTCTGCCTACCCTGCTGTGTGCGGGATACAGCGTGAAGCTGATTTATTATTTATTTATGTCAAATCACCATATTCGAGGCGTATAGACGCTTAACTTACTTACCATAAATATGAACCACCTCGAGTATAATTGTTGAATATGTATGAAGGAATAACTGACGTGGCTTTAGAGGACCAGACATTATTCACTTTAAAATGCAACTATGTATTTATTAGTGTACGTTGTCGTATATTTTGCCAAAATGATTTATAATGATTTATAAAAAGAATATAATGATTTTAAATTTATTTGTGTACAAACATCAAATTTTTACGGGAACTTGCATTTTTTTCTTTCATATATCTGTTTTTGTGTCTTCATGTTGTATCCTGCACAAACCAGGGTAGACGGAGGGAACCTGGGAGCGTAGCATTAATACACTTCATTATCCGCTTTTGCTGAATTCTTGAAGCATTGAGTTTTAAGTGGCGGGACTCAATGCCGTGTTTTGCGTCGTTATATGCTTAGAAATTTCCAATTTTGTGATTTTTTATTTGTACGCTTTCTACAAAATTTCATAGTTTTAGATCACGCAAACGGAAAATACCATATCATAGGTTTTGAATTATCAAAACCTTGCCCACTAGGGCACAGGATGTTATACAATATACTGCAAAAACAAAGCATACTTACTGGCTATTTTATATTTAAATTAGATTGATACTTCCACGCAATTCCGTCCCTGACAGACATACAGTTAGACAAACTGGCGTAAAAAAAAATATATATTTTGTAAGGGCCTAACGTTTTTATGAGATACGGAACCTGTTTCAAATTGGCAACCATCACTTTTTAAATCAGACCTCGTGCTGTCCCACTGCACCATAATATCTTCTATCGTTAGTATTATGGTATAATATAAATATACATATAATATGTATATTTTCAATAAAATTTCCTTCTACGCATAAGGTAGACGCTCTCAAGGGAGCACATTAGATGTAATCCAAAGAAAAACATAATGAATGGTTGGTTATATTACTTATCCAATGTTTTTTTTTTGGGAGATTTACTTTGTATTTATTATAGGCGAAATTCTATTTGAATATAAATATGTATTTATGTATACTATATATACACTAGATTTCACCTCAGGCTTCTTATACATCTCTCATTCAAAATGCCCGAAGTAATTATGAAAACAGGTAGAGTTGGCTACATCGAAAAAATAATAATAGTATATATACGGTTCATAAAGCACTCTCTAGACGTAGGTAAGAAATATTATTTAGAAACATTTATTATTATTCAATTATTAAAAGATTGCAGTCGTGGTGTAGTGACACAAGCGTGTGACTGATTACGACGGCTGTCGGTGCGATCCCCACTCGGGGGAATGTATTAACATTATTTATCAATATTTTTATTTAAGCTTAGAAGCACAGCCTAGAAAATTCGGCAGAAAGTAGGTAACGGAGTGTCTTAACACTAGATTTCCTCTACCTAACCAACTATGTACGGGATTCGGCGTGACTCTAAAAAAAATGTTTATTTACTGAACACAGGTTCAGTACCTTTGTATGTATTTCCACGATTTCTACAATTAAAGGCCTGGATCTATCGTTAGATATTATATAGTTTTGTCACCTAAACTACGTATAATTCTAAAGTGTTATGACGACCTAATTGTTACAAGTGGGTCAAATGCAGTTTTATGGATTGTATTTCAACTTAATAAAAGCACCTAATTCTTCCTTTTTAAGCTTCACGCTGTATCCAGCACTTAAAAAGGTAAGAAAGGGGAACCTAGTATTAAGGCACTCCATTAAGATAGTTTCATACTTTAGTGTCTACCGAATTCTTGAGGCAATGAGGATGGAGTGGTAAAACTCAACGCCGTGCGTTACTTCGATACCAGAGGGAGTAAAAAAATGTATATTAAATATTTTATTTCCTATTGTCGGTATCGAACTCACAACTTGTAGCATATACAGTCGCACGTGCCCCTGCGCCACTACTTGCATCTATACACATACGAGTATATACTAAACTTCACGCTGTATCCCTCGCGGGATAGCCACACGGAATGAACCACCAAACCCTACGATCACATACATACTAAAAACCTTCACCAATTTAAACTAAGTAAAGACTAACTAACTAGCGTTCGTTCGAGCATTGAATGCACGTTTATATCAAAGTTATCTCGGCATCTGAAATCTATGGCGGTCTAAAAGATTGGCGCGTGGCCAACACTTTGGCGGAATTAGAGCAGCAATTAGTTAAACTGCAAATAAAATCTCTGAATTTATGTCATATTTCAATTAAAACTGATTTATTATGAGAGCTATAAGTAAGTGGAGTTTTAGTTGAGGGTATCTGGGTACAATTAAACAGGAAGTGTACACACTGTGGTTGAGTGTTCAATTTTCGGTTGGTGAATTATTTGTGTTCGAATCATTGGGGACTTAATGATCTTTGAAAGGCTTGCCACTTTGACTTTGCGTAGAGACGTCTTCTTGCTGTGCGTTCTCTACCGCATTTATCATTAAGAACTGTTTGATCTGTTACTTGGCATCGAATGTTCTAATCGGTAATTTACTGGGTGGATAGTATTGACTACTATACTGTCAACTAAAAAACTGTGAGGTTTCGTCTATGGCCGATGATATGCAATGTTTCCAGGACGAAACGACATTGGTATCTTCAAAAAGCGCGTCTATCTCCACCTTAAAGGCCGGCAACGCACCTGTAGCTCCTCTGGTGCTCCTCTTATATATATATTGGCATTGCATGTTGAGTGGTAGAACTCAACGCCGCGCTTAGCCTCGTCACCAATGTGATGAAATAAAAATATTAAACATTTCATTTCCTCAAATGGGTATCGAACCTACAACTTATAATGTCACACAGTAGTCACTTTGTGCTCCTGCGCAGTAAAATGTATATATTACAATAAAAAATATATAAAATATCAAAGAATTTACCTTGTTTATAAAAAAAAATCTATTAATTTTGCTATATGAAATGAAACGTTATAACTCTCAAAATACTTATTTAGAAAACGTATAAAAATTTGAACGTAACGGACCCGCCTCTCCTGGAAACCGACCATTTTCTTTCCTAAGTGTGGAATAACACTTTAAAAATGTTAAAAAAAAACTCTCAAAATATTTTAGTAGCATCAAAATAAGCTTAGAAAGGATCTTAATTGAAAATTCCTCGACATCCAATACTTTTGTACCTGTTGAGCACGTCACCGTAATTAACTTTATGTGAAAAGGCCGCGGACGAATGGACTGGAAAAATTTTAAACGAGATTTGAATATTGAATGGAAGAGGACAATAAACATAAATTACTTATTTATTTTATTGATCTATCTGCTGTATTCCTCATATAGTAAAGTATTCAATTTTGTATTCCAATATTAAAAAAGTGGATTTGAGGCAGAGGGAAGCTAGGAATCTTATGTTAATAAAGGTTTCCGTTTAAAAAAAACATATTTTTCATAATATTTAAGTTTTTTAGCTTCACGCTGTATCTCATGTACCAAAGTAAACAAACGGAATCTAGTCTTAAAAAACTGTTTCCACACTTGCCACACAATCTTCGACGTACTGCGTGTTCAGTGGCGGATCTCAACGTCTCATATTGTCTAGTTACAAGAGCAAAGTAATAAAAATGTGGAGCGGATTTACATGCGGAGTTACACGCTATATCGACCATGACGGCCGATATATTTACTTAATAATTTATGTTTATATTTAAATATGTATATTTTCGCAATATCTACATCAACATCAATTAAATTAGCCATGATTCAAACCTGGTCTAGGTTCCTATAACTTTCCACAATATTCGAGTCACTCGAAACAAATTCTGAATACTAATGAAATAATACCAACGCAAGTGGGGAACGGAGTGTCTTAACACTAGGTTCCCTCTGCCTACCCTGCTGTGTGCGGGATACAACGTGAAGCTAATAATAATAATACCAACGCTGAATAATATTACCAATCTAACTTGTATTATCATGGCTTATTGTTTTAACAATAGTCAAGATGACTACACTAATCAAATCTACATCTATCGCCGTATAAAATACCATTATAACATCTTACCAAAACACACAAAACTACAGTATCCAAGAATATAAATACAAAACATATATATTTCAAGCACGTTTCAAATTCAAGAGCAAGAGATCTCTGCGGCTTGTTAGTTCGATCTCGGCGTTTGTTGTTTCGCTTTGACATTTATCTATAGGTATATAATAAACAAATAAAAGTTGTATAACGTTGTACACTGTACTTCAATTTTGTATTCCAATATTAAAAAAGTGGATTTTCTATATTCTGTAAGTAGTGTTGAAGAAAAATTACTTATTTTCTATTTATTTTTAAGATTTGTATAGTTTTTCTTATAAGAGTTCCGTACCTTTTAAGGAAAAAAGGAACTCTTATAAATCACTTTGTTGTCTGTCCGTCTGTCTGTCTGTCTGTCAAGAGTCTTTAACTCAGGGCTTAGAGATATCGAGTTGAAATTCAAACCATATATCTAGATCTAGGGCTCCATCGTTTCCTGATACAAAACGTATTTCGTACTTCCGGTTAACCAACAATTATGAAATTTGGCACCTAGTATGTGGATACGGATATCCGTTTCCGGATGTCAAAGCGACAACAGTGTACGAAAAGTGCTCCCAGTTTTTAATTGTAAACACAGTGAAAAACAAACCAATACCAGCCGGACATTACAATATCTTTCCTCAAAAACAAAGATCTACCCGGACACAATAAAAAGGTACGCGAAAATCCTGATACAAACCGAAAAAATCGCAAACAAAATACCATAAGAGTTGAGGTTAGAATTATTTCATAGTCAACTGACAAACAGCGAAACCTAACAGTGACATCTGTCAGTGACATTAGACAGTGACACCTGTTAGTAACAGACGTCATTCAGTATTGCCAACCCAACGAAAAATACGTTCCAACACACGGAGAGTAAAATGTTTTGTTTTTGCAACATGAGTTCTACAGGTATGTCACAGGATATGGCACCGTTGTTTCAAATGATGAAAACTGAACTGGATGAACAAACCGCAATAATTACAAGGAGCATAACAGAAACTATCATGCACAATATAGATGAGAAACTGCAACCATTTTGAAAGAAAACAAAGTGTTGAAAAATGAGGTACGAAGATTGAAAGAAAAAGTAAATTATTTAGAAGAAAAAAATAGGAAAAATAATTTGCTAATACATGGTATCAAAGAAACAGAAAAAAATCATCAAGAATTATTCAAACTAATTAAAGAAACACTGGGAAACCTAGATATCGACATAGATAAATACCAAATTAACAACTACTATAGATTAGGAAAAAAACAAGGAGATGGCAAAGTAAGGCCAATACTTATATCTTTCACATCATTCCAAAAGAAACTAGCAATATTAATAAGTAAAAAGAAAATGCCAAAACANCCCGTGAACGCTGGCGTTCCCCAAGGCTGCGTGCTGTCCCCTACGCTGTTTCTTCTGCATATCAATGACATGTTAGAGGATTCTAGCATTCATTGCTATGCAGATGATAGCACGGTGAACGCTGTTTATTCCGGCTGAGCAAGTCTTTCTCGGGAAAACGCCGAATAGTGCCGAAATAAACTTGTGTCTTCCGTTGAGGCATCCCTCAACAATGTCTCCTCATGGGGTGAAAGGAACCTAATTCAGTTTAACCCCCTAAAGACACAAGTTTGCGAGTTAACCACAAAAAAAATCCCATTTATCGTCTCACCAGTCTTTCAGAACATTCCCCTTACAGCCGCGCCCAGTATCAGTATATTGGGCCTCAATGTTTCGAGTGACTGCCAGTATCGCGATCATTTGGAAAGCAAGGCCAAGTTGGCCTCGAAGAAACTGGGGGTCATCAACAGAGCGAGACGGTACTTCACGCCAAAACACCGTTTGGCCCTATATAGGGCCCAGGTTCGGCCTCATATGGAGTACTGTTCTCATCTCTGGGCTGGTGCACCCCAGTATCAGCTTGAACCATTTGATCGCATACAACGTAGAGCCATTCGAATCATTGGGGACCCAATAATCTGTGAAAGGCTTGATACTTTGGCTTTGCGTAGAGACGTTTCCTCGCTGTGCGTTCTCTATTGCATTTATCATGGGGAGTGTTCTGGAGAACTGTTTGACCTATTACCTGCCGCCGAATTTTCTAACCGCACAGTACGATATAAGCTGAAATATCATCCACACCACCTGGATACGTGGCAATCCACTACTGTGCGGTTTCGTAGGAACTTCCTTCCACGCACCACGGAACTGTAGAATGGCCTACCCGCGGCAGTGTTTCCAGGTCGATATGACATGAGTACCTTCAAAAAGCGCGTCTATCTCCACCTTAAAGGCCGGCAACGCACCTGTAGCTCCTCTGGTGTTGCACGGGGCCGTGGGCGGCGGTAATCACTTACCATCACTTACCATCACGGTGACCCGAACGCTCGTTTGCCTTGTCCTTTTCCATAAAAAAAAAAAAAAAAAAAAAAAGTTTCGGGGCCAAAGATGCAAAGTGGCCCCGAAAACTCCACCTTCCGTCCAGAACAAGTCCGAGGTATTTCATGCTCCTTTTGACGTCAATGCTAACGCCACCGACAACAATATGGGCATCAGGTGTTGGGCCCTTGCGTGGAGCATGAAAATAGAGAGCCTCGGACTTGTTCAAGGACTCTATTTTACTTAAGCTAACTCTTTTCGACTATCGA
Organism: Heliconius hermathena; assembly: GCA_013403705.1. Lineage (NCBI taxonomy): Eukaryota > Metazoa > Arthropoda > Insecta > Lepidoptera > Nymphalidae > Heliconius > Heliconius hermathena. Next base: position 1,522,916 of record JAAIXJ010000100.1, on the reverse strand, counting down.
CTATCCTATTAGAATATCACTTTAGTATTCTAAAGAAAATTTGTTTAGTTGAACGCGCTAATAATAAAAAGTAGTTCGAATTGAATAATTGTTTTTGGATAGTCTATCTAACCCAACCCTATATATACCTATAGTCTTAGACTATATTAATTATAATACATCAGATAAATTGTGTCGGTATAACAAACGGTTTCTACGATCAGTTACTTCTGGTACTTAAAATGCCTCACTACTTATCTGTTGTTATGTTAACTTAACCTTAATATGTTGTCCCTCAAAGCCTTTTTTTTTACAAAACAAACAGATGGTGTTACTGCTTTTATTTTTTAATTAAAACTCACATGTATAACTTTAGCTTGTTCATCGATAGCCGAAACCAATAAAGTACGGTGTTTTCTTGGCTTGTGTGCGTGTGTGTGAGCATGGCGCCGTCGCTTGCGACGTCGTCGTTCCATTTCTAACTGCTCTGGACTATTTAATTCTTCCCTGAGAAAAAATAGTAAATGTTAAGAAATATAAGCAAAATCTAGCAAAATTTAAATTTAAGTGTAAATAGAGTATAATGTGTAAAATATGTTACAGATGTATAATATGTTTTGTAGAGATGGAACCTATAAAATAGACGTGGAAGCGACGCATTGCTGCTGGTAACAGAATTAATGGCTATTAACGAAACGTCAGCACAGCTACACAGTTGGCTGTAAACGCTGATATAGGTACTGCAGCGAAATAACATTAGATTGTTACAGAAAAAGAATGCAAGAAAATTAAATGCTTTGGAGGTGCGATCTCTTCATAGGAAATGTAAACTTAGCCGGCCGAATCCGCAATGAAGCGATACACATTCGCAGAACGCGAACGCAGATTCGCGTCAAGAAAATGAGTGACGAAGAAATGGAAAAAAGTAGTAAGAGGCACAGACCCCATTGCATCTTTACTATTTTTTTGTCTTAATTCTTTCGTCTTCGTTTGACCATTGAGAATATTCGGTGGAAGTTTATGAAAAAGTCATAAGACCTCCAAAGGGCATATATGAAGAAGATGATAACGTGGAAGAGGAGGGAGAAGTACGCAGAAAATTGGCGCTCTCTGGATACAACTAACGCGTATTATGTTCAAGATATATATCTACTAATATCGTGCTGAAGTATAACTAACATTCTGAATAAATACACATAAAAATGAACAAAAATATGGCTTCGGCACGGGCCCGGGGGTATGTTATATTTTATAAAATTGTTCTACTTGGTCTGATATGTCGTTTGAGTTAATACCGCTCCATTATATCATCAAGAACAGCGTTTGTCGTTCGTCTTTTTTATTAGTTTGTAAGATTACTAAGGATATCTTTTATAATCATTTCATTATTTCAATTTAATTATTTCAAATTAAAATACTTATTTTATTAAAAACAATAATTTAATTATCGTTAGTTGGTTTGATTTAATAAAAAAGTACAGTTTCCGAGATATTATATACTACTATATTCGGTGATATACTCATTTCATAATATTAGTATTGTTGATAGGTAATTAGTATTAATTAGGTATTATAAGTAGGTAAGTACGCGCCGCGCCCGCTGACACCCGCGAATCGTGTGGCAGTGGACGTGGGCGGCATGTCTGTAAACATAACAGAGCATTGTCCAGCAGATCAGCGGGGCGAGTTCTGCACACATAGGGATGAGTAAAACTAGTTCCTGATCATTTTTAATAATAGTTCTGCTGACTTCACGTAGAAAAAAAATAAAAAAAAGGAAAAAGAACGCGAAAGAATGGCCACAGGAACTAGGTAATGGCGCATTTTCGTCGAGTTTAGGCTCGTATCTTAAGGAGTACTTTGGTGATAGATGGTAACCAGACTCTGGTCATGGAGCTAGAAGATGTCCATAAGAATACGGTATTAAAGCGATATAATTCCATCGTATTTGGGATTGTATGATTCATCTTAACGAGTACTTTGGAGATAGATAGTAACCAGAGTCTATGATGGAGCTAGGAGATGTACATAAGAACTCGGCAATTAAGCGCCATAATTCTATCGTATTTGGGCTTATATGATTCATCTTAATGAGTACTTTGTCAACAAGATGAACAAAAGAGTGATCCTATAAGGCTTCCGTTTTTATCTTTTGAGGTGCGGCACCCTAAAAAAAGAAAGAGCCGGAACCGGAACGAAAATTAGTACATGTTCCGAAGCTGGAAAGAAACAGCAGAAACATGTTCCTCATTTTTGCTGGAACGTAATATCACTATTATAAATATAAACAGGTGAAGAACAAGCAAAAGATGCGCCACGCTTGACTTTCAGAGGTAGCGCCAATTTAAGGTACACGCTCACCTACGTGAAGAACGCAAAAACGCTCGTATTTTTAAGAATAATGTAAAAAGATGAATTATTATTATTATTACCCAACCCTTTACGTAGAACTTTACTCTTGCCAGATGTCCTAAAGGTTTTTTAAAAATGAGGCAAACTACGTTATACTAGCAAGCTTAAAATTTACATATATTATTTACGGAGTATTTCAAAACTCCTTATAAGCACCCAGACCAATCCGACGTCTCAATCATCCTCCTAGACAGAGATGTACCTTTATATGGAACTACCTCTGAAAGGGCCCCACTTTTAAGTTAATTAGTACGCATACTGTCTTAACTACATATTAGACTAATAGTCAAAATTTCAGCTTTGCTAAAATTATATAGGGCTGGTGGCCCTGGGTTCTTGGGCTATATATAATATGAACAAATGCAAAGTTTAACTTAGCCCAGCTTAGACCTCACAAACCGTACATTATTAATAATAATTGTTCATAATATTTTATTATTAAAAAAAGTAATGACAGTGAATATCTATATCGCAACAGCATTATTTGCTCTTAGTTGTCACTGACCACTTCTGCATAGAGTTGTCCTTGTGGAAAGTGATAAAATCTCCGCCAGATTCCGAGACATTGCTTAGTAGCTACTCGTAGCCAGTTTTTCATACCAGAGCCGAATACGTAAAAAAAATAACGTTATCATCCTTTCAATTGGGGATGGTAACGTCATTAGACAATGACGACTCCAATAATTATTATTTTAAATATTTTTACTTTTTTATACCCACCCGCGATGAGTGTGTAATTTGAGCTTTTTCTTTTTATTTTGCTTTTGAATTTCATTCTCACACCAATATGAGGGAAGTCGTTCACTGGTGTTACCAACAATTGAGGCCTCTTCTGAAAAGAATAAAAATATTTTAATATAGGTACATATGTTTATTTTTTTAATAGATAATATTCAACAAAATATTCTTTTAAAGATTTAAATTATATTTATATATAATATATGTAAATATTACTTGAATTAAGTCTTCACACAGTACCGCGGATAATGGATATACTACTATCACATATTAAAAAATTAAGAATTTAATAGTAATATTATATATTCTGTTGGTTGTTTCTCTGTTATCTCATAAGTTCCTTCCTAACTCATATATCAAGTAGCCTGAGCGCATCTGGGACTGGTTATATTATGTTATATTTTTTCTGTCTTCTCTATATCAAAATATAGTTTTAGAATACCCTTATAGCTAAAAATTACTATTTATATTAATACTAGCGGACCCGGACGCGGCTTCGCCCGCTTAAACTTTACGAATGCTTATAGATATATTTAGGAAATTGTTTGTGAAAATATGTAACTAATTTAAATAAAAAAAAATATAAGTAAACGTAACCATAGTAAAATATTAATAAAAAACTAAACAAAACCAGCTACATTATTAATAATTTTATCTCTTTCTGTCTTTCTATTTCCCCGAGCTAATATCCAGAATAACTGAACTAATTTTTATTGGACTTTCAGTGATCGATTTTACTGATTTACCCGGGAAAAATCTTTTTACTCGTTTTCCTTGCGCGCGTACATAGATACTATATGAAATAACTAAAGTCCTTTTTACATTAAATATGATAAGTTTTGCGAGCAATATCAAATAAAATCCCAGAAAACTAAAACCACAATTTATTAAGTGTATAACAACGGTATAGATAACCATCCAACCAAGATGAAATAACCAACAATTCTCTCCTTAATACTTAAATAATATTACACCGATGCCGCGCAGGGCCGCAACTTACACCACACCAAGAAATTTATGAAAATCTAACTAATCTGCTCCTCGAATAAGCGAAGAACCAAAGAAAAGTATAAATTAATTATAAACAGCAAATAATTACATAAAAATTAACAGTAGTTCGAAAATGTATGAAAATTTACAAAACCGTCAAAGTCATCTGCCCGTTCGCGTCGGTCATACTATGCCGGTCGTATGCTAGGTTATTTCGAATCAGTGACATCTCCTTAATTATTTATTAGAATGTTATACAGTGAACTATAATTTCAATCTAGATGAAATGCTAAAAGTGACTATTATATTCATTTTCATAAGGATCAATATCAAATTATAGAAAATACATACAACAAAAACCCGATAAATATAAAGTAAATTAATTAAAATGGTTACTTGTTGTTACTGTGTTACTTTGCTCAAGCTTCAGAGATAAATATGGTATGTGTATCGCGGACTATTTTAAACATTATTTAAAGGACAATATTTTTGTAAAACATTATTTTTATGTATATGTTATCTCATAAGGTTGAGTCGGCGCGCGCCATGTATGCGTTAAGCAAGCTCATTTTCTTATAACAACAAATAAACTTTGCAAACCGTTGCTTAGCAACGGTCGGTTGTTATTAACATGGCGGAATAAATTGCCTGTCAAATTGTAAAATATTTTAATATATTAGTACATATCGACAATATTACAAATGTAAGAAAAAAAAGTAACCTATGTTCATCCGAAGACCCTCAAGTATCTCTGTATGAGTATTTTATTACAATTGAATTAGCGGTTTGGCCCTGATTGCGGCACAGACAGACAGACAGACAGACAGAGTTACTTTCGAATTTATAATATAGGTATGGATTACAGTTGAGGTCAGACGTGGCGCAGGGGAAGGTTATGGATTCGATTTCCACTCGAGGAAATTAAATATTTTATATTATCATATTCGTTGCTCAGGTAACGATGCAAACCTGGCTTCGAGTTCCGCCACTCAACTCGCAATGCCTCCGGAATTTATGAAAACGGAGTGTAAAAGATTCCGTTCTACACGTCTCCGTTAAACACCATGGTTTCAGGTTTTCCTTTCCTGTCTTGCTATGTCTAGAAATCAGCGTAAAGCAAAAAAGTCACTTTCTTAGTAATTATAAGATAATGTTACGGAAAATATGATGCCGTTAATCCACTTAGAACAACGGGACTTTACTATCTTTGAAAACAATCACACAACATTTCTAATGAGAATTCCTTAGTTATACAATTTTCTAACTTTGAATGCAAGTTTCATACTGTAATATAAAGTAGATCCTCACTATAACTTATACTAGTGTTTTTTTTAAAAGCAAATATGATTTTTAAGGAGGACCTGTCTAATAAGAAACCTTTAATTATATTATAAAAATGTTTTAATCGAGGCCAGTCGTGGCGCAGGGACACAAGCGTGTGACTGTAAACGCGACAGGTTGTGGGTTCGATTCCGATACGAAATTAAATATTTACTATTTTCCTTTCCTTGCTCTGGTACCAAGGCAAAGTGCGGCGGTAAGTTCCGCTATTCAACACTTAATACCTCCAAAATTCGGCGGAAAGTGGGGAAAGACTATCTTAACACTAATTTCCTTCGTCCTATTCTACTATCTGGGGACAGTATGTCATTACATACTTACATACTATTAATGTAAATAATTAAAAAAAAAACATAGTTTTAATAATAATAGTTTTAAATTTAAATACACTTGCAATGCTATACAGGGTGGAAGTGTCAGCGCTCCTTTTACGGGAACAGCATATAGGATAAAATATTTTAAACCCATACCTAAAGAAATTAATCAAGATACCTCAACAATTTAGACGCAGAATTTTTTTTTTATTTCACGATGTTTATCCATACCTCTATTTCGTGTGACGCAGTTACGCATGGATACCAATAACGTAAACACATACTACTACAAAAATACTACTAAAGGTTAAGTAACTTTGAACTTTGCCGCCAATACCTACGACTCGATTTCGGAATGAGGTGTATGCGGCGGTTTCTCTTTGATAGGTTTATGTGTGCGTGTGTCGTTCTTGACAAATGGCATTTTATATTACAACAATAATTTTATTATTTATTTTGTTTGAAAAAAAAACACTTTTTTATTTTTGGTATTTTTTTAAATTGTATTAGGCTTTTATAAAGTAGTTAAAATTGTGGTTTCATTTAAAGTGGTGCTGACACTTCCATCCTGTATAGACTAATCCTATAACAAACTGTAAAACATTTATTATAATACACTAAAAAGTATGTTAATATAATATAAATTTAATTAAACATTTGTAGACACTTTGATTTGTAAATTGTGAATGGGTATAGGTACATTGTATAAATGTAACATGTAACAAATAGTTCAATCGATGTGATATTAACTACAAAGATATACTCGTATACAGTAGGTACTTTGGAAAAATAAGTAGTTTCCTCTCAAGCAGCCTCGTAATGCTTGCGATCTCTTAGGGATAGAGTACCTTCTTCTAATCTGGTGTCACAGAAATCCAGTAAGGCTAACAGCATTAACCTCAATTTTTCAAAAGAACGTAATCATGCTAGTTCTTTTATCCTACCCATATTCAAATCACTACTGGGACACTTTGGCCTTACATAGAGATTTCTCCTCTCTGTGGTTTTTTTACCGCATTTATCTTGTAACATGCATTTCATTATTGTGTATATTTATCTTAGAAACGCTTAGAGATATCGAGTTGAAATTCAAACGTATCTGACTATCTACGGCTATCTACGGCTCTATGATTTCCTGAAAAAAAAAAACATATTTCTACATTTACCCACAAAAAAGATATGGCCGTTTATAAAAAATACAAAAAATGCGTATTTCGATACTATAAAGGGAATCAAAATTAATAGGATACTTCCGGTTAAATGATGAAATTCGGCAGTTAGCATCTACAGTCAGTACTGATCAGTCAGGGAAAAATCTGAAAACTATACATTTATGGTTAAATCCTAAAAATAATAGTCGTAAAAGAGGGTTAAAATTTGATGTGAAAGCCGCTAGTTCCAGACAGATATCAGATAAACGAGCTCTGGATAAGGATAAGCTAAGCTTGAATTTCAGAAAAGCTCGCGACCTTCAATTTTTGTACGGAATCCTTGGTGGGCGAGCCCGACTCGCGCTAGTCCGGTTTTTTTTATCTATAATTCTCCTTCGTGTGTTCTCCATACAACGTGACATGGGCAAAATTATTTTATGCTCGTAATAGTCTAACGCCCAGTATTAATAACCTATCTCCAACGTCAATCTTAGATTGTTTCATACATCTATCCAATCTCTAGATTGGATAGATGTATGAAACAATCTAAGATTGACGTTGGAGATAGGTTATTAATATTGGGCGTAAGAGTACAAAATCACGTCGCCAATGTCATGTTCCAAGCGCCATAATAAGATAGATGAAGTGAACTAAACCATTTTTATAATTTTTTAAAAGTTGTATTCCCCATTTAGGAAAGAAATATACTTTTTAGAAAACGTATAATCCACGAGGCCAGTCGTGGCGCAGCGGCAGAGGTGTGACTGTAAAACCGACTGGTTGTGGGTTCGATCCCCACTCGAGGAGATGAAATATTTACTTAAATTTATATTTCCATTTCTTCGCTCTGGTTTCGAGGTTAAGCGCGGCGTTGAGTTCTGCCACTCAACACGCAATGCCTCCAGAATTCGGCAGAAAGTGGGGAACGGAGTGTCTAAACACCAGGTTCCCTCTGTCTACCCTGTTGTGTGAGGGATACAGCGTGAAGCTGATTTAGTATAATAATGCTGCTGTAGTGAATATTATCTTTTATTAAAATTAATTCATAATTATAATAATTGCTAAAACTAAACTTGTTTCGAGTTTTTTTGCTGTGCGTGACGTAGCCTGCTTGCTAGTATAGCTATGGGTAAAGAGTCGGCTACTATCGCTTGCGACGTCCACTTGTTTAAATATTGTACTCATTGCTTTTATTCAATTTTAAGCCTTTTTTAAACATTTTTAAAGTGTTATTCCACACTTAGGAAAGAAAAAATAAAATTTTTTATACGTTTTCTAAATAAGTATTTTTCTAAATAAGTAATTTTAAGCCTTATCTCATTGCTAATACGTATCTGTTTCACTTATCTATTTCTTTTAGTATTTCTTTAAATTTCTTTCCTTCTGTGTGTAAAATTATTCTCTTGTGTATCTTCTTAAAGTGTAAATAAATTTGGACTATTTTTCCACAATATTCTGGAACTTTAATTTCATTCCATAATTAAAAATATAAAATATTATTAAATAGCGTATTTCACAAAAACCGCTATACTGCTACGTTAATTTTTTTTATACGGTTTGCAAAAAGTATTGAAACTGATATGAGAGTTAAATGTTTCTTCTAGTTATTTTTTTTTCAAATTAATAATAAAAATAACTACTACTGTCTATAAATTTTATTTCTATTTAAAATTGTTTTCAAGTGATATAATCAATGTAAAGATAATTTTTAAACTCTCTAAGTCTCACTTTCTTTAATTTTTGTAACAGCTTCCTGTGAAAATTTACATTTTCTAGACCATTTAGTCTTTAGTCTTTGACAAGCAAATTAACATTACGCGTTAAAAAGACTATACTTATAGGCATTTCTAGCTTTGATTTCAAAAAAACGTAAAGTGACGTCATAGCGAAGCAATTTACTTTATCAGTTGTCTCGACTTATACGAGTATGTTGAGGCAATATTACAAAAAGAGCGATCGTAAAAGCGTCTGCTTGTGGGTTCGATGCCCATTCGAGGAAATAAAATATTTATTTAAATTTATATTTTCATTTCTTCCCTCTGGTGTCCAGGCAAAGCGCGGCGTTGAATTCCGCAACTCAACATGCAATGTCACTGAAATTCGGCGGGAAGTTGGGAACGGAGTGTCTTAACACTAGGTTCTCTCTGCTAACCTTGCTGTGTGCGGGATACAGCGTGAAGCTGATTTAACAAAATTAAGACATGAACATCATATAAAAGTTATATATGGCTATTAGAGAACAAAAATTGAGAATTTCAAAGTCGAATATAAATTTGGGATATAATCATGACTGAAAAATTTACCTAGGCACTAGTTTTCAGTTAGAAACTTATATTAATACCTAAAAACAAAGAAAAGATGTGAGCACTACAATAATATAAATATAATAATTTATGAGGCCAGTCGAAGTGTGACAGTAAAACCGACTGGTTGTGGGTTCGATCCCCACTCGAGGAGATGAAATATTTACTTAAATTTATATTTCCATTTCTTCGCTCTGGTGTCGAGGCTAAGCGCGGCGTTGAGTTCTGCCACTCAACACACAATGTCTCCAGAATTCGGCAGAAAGTGGGGAACGGAGTGTCTTAACACTAGATTCCCTCTGCCTACCCTGCTGTGTGCGGCATACAGCGTGAAGCTGATTTGATTTTTTGATTTATTTAATAATTTATATTTTACATAAATTGTCGATATTATTAATAAATATTACTATATAAAAGAGAACAAACGGTTCAATTTACGTAAAATGTAATATCAATTTTACATTTCAAAGCTAAGCCATCGTCGTAGCCGCCTTTAATGAAAATGTTTGTAATTAGTGTAGAGCGGAGTGGTTAGTTGCTACGTGCTCTTCGCTTCGTAAGAGGCGTGAAGCAATTATATTTTGTGGCAGCTATTTCTAATAATTGAGGCCAGTCGTGGCGCAGCGGCACAAAGTGTAATTGTAAAACCGACTGGTTGTGGGTTCGATCCCCACTCGAGGAGGTGAAATATTTACTTAAATTTATATTTCCATTACTTCGCTCTGGTGTCGAGGCAAAAGCGCGGCGTTAAGTTCTGCCACTTAACACGCAATCCCTCCAGAATTTGGCAGAAAATGGAGGAGTATTTCTAATAAAAAAACGATTTGTAATATATTCTTGCACAATTTTAAATAAGATTATTAAAGTAAAAAAAAAATCAGCTTCACGCTGTAACCCGCACACAGCAGGGTAGGCAGAGGGAACCTAGTGTTAAGATACGCCGTTACCCACTTTCCGCCGATTATTAAAGTTGCTTAATATAAAATTAGAGTGGAATACACACTATATTAATTTAATTTTTATAATTAATAAAATATAATTATAATTAATATAACAATGTCAATTACTCAGTTAATGAGTGCAGCTACCTACTTATTTGCAGTCACTTGGTTAGTGCTTAACTTTTGAGTACCGGTGAGTTTCTTGCGCCGGTTCTACTCTGATGAGGGCTGTAACTTTAGTGAGACGGAGGTAAAATGTTTAACTTAAAAAAAAATGAAACTTGTAATTTTGACTTGACTTTGATTTTGTTCAACATTCTCTCCATTCCACATAAGCCCACTTCTCGAACATTATGCAATGGCTCGAGCACTTTATTGTACGATACGAAGTGAGCTTGTATTAAATTGATGTATTATTTGAAAATTATATAGTTTCAAGGTGAAGAGGTATTGATTTGTTTGCCTTTGTTGGTCACTTATTTTTTTACCTTTGTTGGTCACTTATTTCTTACTCCTCTTCTTTCTTATATTCTTACCAATTGATAAGCGACTAAAACTACGTATAAAGCTAGTATAGCTGCCACAAAATAAAATTTTAAGAAGATGAAATTAACTAAATTAATACATTAATACTTAATAAATCAACTGTTTTTGTTGACGTTTGACGATTTGATTAATCCTTACATTGTAGTGCAATGTGAGACATCTAATAACTTTATTATAGCTTAGTAGTTTTTTATTCGAATGGCTCTTTACAATTTTATTTTGACTATTTTAGCGACATATATCCACCGAATATTGATCAATTTCAGATGGAAAGATAATCTTTTAAAAAATAAATACTAATACTAGCTGAACCAGCCCATAAAAAGACTAATAATTAGAGCAGCTTTATAGACTTTCTTATATTGAAACAGGTGTTATCGTCAAATCTAAATATTTATTTGAACTCGTATATCTTGCAGAATAGAATACGTATGTTTCGAGTCTTAGTTTTGGAAACAAAGTCATTTACAATAACATTTTATAGCTTCATACTCCCTTCAATAACTAAACAGAAATTTATATAAAAACGTAATATGTAATTTTCTTTTAATTTTTCCACGCTTCTAGTATGTGGATTTATGGTAGAGGATTTAATATACATATGTCATGACACTTTGACATATACAGCTTACAATTTCTCTCATTTAACCATGCAGGCGAAGCCGCAGTTAAAAGTTATTGTTACATATACTGGCAAAGGTTGCGAAAGATAACTTATTCTTCTTATAATCTAGCTTTAAATATCTTACCATCGGAAACGTGACTTCTTAATAACAAAAGGAGTGGGTGGGTGCGCGCGCGCCGCCTCGCCTGTTCGGCGTGCAATGCACGAGCCTTCCGCTCAACCAGCGCCACTAATACGGCCTCTAGCCGTACTGCTCCCGACTCCTCGGTGCATACCGCTTTGTCGACCGTCTGTAAAATTGTTATTGGGTTTTTTAAGTATATATATATATATATATATATATATATATATATATATATATATATATATATATATATATATATATATATATATAAAGTTGAACTATGTTGAGGCTGTCGTGGCGCAGTGGGACAACGTAAATAGTTTTGGGTTCGATTCCACACTCGTAAGCGGAATGCGACGTTGAGGGCCGCCATTCAACATGTAATGTCTCGAATTTAGGGAAAAATCTGACTACGGAGTGTATTGACACTATTTTTTTTTTGCCTAACTTGCTATACCGATACCTTAATTCACTAACAAAAAGTAACTAGCATGCATGCAACTATAAATATTAACACAATCATCTTTGTTTAATAAGTGGTCTAAAATAATAACATTTCGATATCAAAGTTTTTTAAAAATTCACATAGATGGAGATAGCTTGAGAATAAGGGTATCAATATGCAGAATAACGCGTGAAGCGGAAAAAAAGTCCTGTAAAAAGTATTTATATTTTTTTGTTCGTACCTCGATTGTTATTAAATTAAAAGCAGGGAAACAAGAAATTTAAAGTAAAAAAAATATTGAGTATACTTAACTAAAACTAATTTCTTTATAAAATGAAAAAAAACGGACTAATTTTGCTAATTTGTTTATCCCGCAACAGGTAACTCTGGCCAGTGGTGGTGCTCACGAAGTGTGACTGTAAATGCGACTGGTTGTGGGTTTGATTCCCACTCGAGGAAATGAAATACTTACTTACATTTATATTTTCATTTCTTCGCTCTGGTGTCGAGGCAAAAAATAATCCATACCTATATTATAAATTCGAAAGTAACTCTGTCTGTCTGTCTGTCTTTTACGCAATCAGGGCCAAACCGCTAATTCAATTGTGATAAAATACTCATATAGAGATACTTGAGGGTCTTCGGATGAACATAGGTTACTTTTTTTTCTCATATTTGTAATATTGTCGATATATACTAATATATTAAAATATTTTTTAATTTGACAGGCAATTTATTCTGCCATGTTAATAACAACCGACCGTTGCTAAGCAACGGTTTGCAAAGTTTGTTTATTGTTTTAAGAAAACGTCACCCAAACTGAGCTTGCTTAACGCATACATGGCGTGCGCCGACTCCACCTTATAAGATACATAAAAACAATGTTTTACAAAAATATTGTCCTTTAAAAAATGTTTAAAAAAGTCCGTGATACATATACCATGTTTATCTCTGAAGGTTGAACAAAGTAACCATTTTAATTGATTTACTTTATACTTATTGGGTTATAATATACTTATAAAGTAAATTAGCTTCACGCTGTATCCCGCACACACCAGGGTAGGCAGAGGGAACCTAGTAGTAATATAAAATATTTCATCGATGAAAAAAGCATTGTATTAGGTACCTATATATCTATATAAATTTACTTCCTGCCATCTTCATTTCCCGTTATATTCCCGACATATTTACAGTAGTTTTTATTTGTATACTTAATTGTATGATGTTTCTTTAAATGAAATTTTGATAAAATAACATTATTTCAAACATTAAGCTATTGAAATACAACACCACTACCAAAGTCTTGTCTAATTAAAAGTTCTAAACAGATACGAATATATTTAAAATGCATATATTTTTTATTTGTTAGTGAGTTTGTTACAAAAAATATTTTAAGTAACCTATTTCTTCTTCTTTCTTAGCTCCACGCTATATGTCGCACATAGCAGGGTAGACAGAGGGAACCTAATGTTAAGGCCCTCCGTTACCAACTTTACGCCGCATTATTCGAGGCATTGGTTTTGAATGGCGGAACTCAACGCTGGGCTTTTGCCTTGATGCCGTGAAAGTTAAATTATACAAAGAATTTGAATGCTATCAATAATAAAAAGATAAAATCAAAATTATTTTGCTTTAACATTACGATCTCAATTTATCCCAAGTTTACGACTAATGTATTCTAATGATACGCCCAAATCTCAAGGAAAGGGAGCGATGAATTCGCCAATCTTTGATCTGATAAAATATTCATGCTCACGTTGTTTTTCTGCAAAAAATGCCGTCATTTTTATAGTATAAGCCAAAATACAGAGGGTATTGGTATAAAAAGATAGAAATACAAAGAAAAATACGTTTTATAAATATGGTAAAATCTTATTTATATTTAATATTAAATTAATTTTATTTAGTCCAAAACACGAACGGTAAAAAAAATTACATATTATTCTGACAAATAATAATCGAAAAAATAATAATCTGTCACGCTGTATCCCGCGTACAGCAGGGTAGGCAGAGGGAACCTATTGTTAAGAAACTCCGTTCCCCACTTTCTGCTAGATTCTGGAGGCATTGCGTGTTGAGTGGCAGAACTCAACGCCGCGCTTTGCCTCGACACCAGAGCGAAGAAATGGAAATATAAATTTGATTAAATATTTCATCTCTTCGAGTGGGGATCGAACCCACAACCAGTCAGTTTTACAGTCACACTTTGTGCCACTGCGCCACGACTGGCCTCAATTCTGACAAATAATAACAGATAATCGCGGACAAACATACGTACACGAGGGTCAAACTGAGAACCTTCTTTTTTTAAATTGTTTAAAATACCAAACGTCATCCTAAGTGTATCTTATAACAATATTGTATTGAACTTTATAAAATCAATGGCCACAATGACTACGGCATAGAACTACAACTACAATGATTGATGTTTTATATCTTTTTTCATGCTATTGAAAATATAATATCTAAAACTATATTGCTGTAAACTACTAGGTCTACGATTATAAATCCGCAGAATTTTTCAGTTTTTATTTATATTTGAGGCCATTGTCATAGCACAGGGATACAATCTGTAGACAAGATAGTTAAGGGTCCGATTTGCACTCGGGGGTATTATATTTGATATTATACATGCAATATTTTAAAAATTCGACGGAATGTCGGGAACGGAACTGTTTGAATGGTAACGGGATGTCTTAGTTCCAGGTTCAAAATGTTTTCTTCTCCTTTAAATTCATTTGGAATAAAGATACCAATACTCCTCATCGCAACGCTCTTAATACACAACGTAAATATTCCGATATTTCAAATCCACATAAAAAAGGTAACAAATATATTAAAAAAAATAACATATTTAAATATTTATCAATGACTACTCGATCACACTAAAGCCTTTGTAATATAGGTCACACTTTACAATCGCTCTCGTTACCACTTTTATGATCACGACAACTACCACAGGCTTTGTATCGATTGACCGTTTGGTTTTTCACATTTTTTTTAATCATAAGGTGTGTCTTAACACTAGGTTCCCTCTGTCTACCCTAATGTGTGCGGGATACGGCGTGAAGCTGATTTAGTATTTCTAAATACGTATAGGTATTTCTTTATATTCTTGTTGTTACTAATTATTACTAGGAATCAGGATACATTATATCGTTAGTTTTGAGACATTACTTTTTTAGGGCCTTCAGTTCTATTGAACAATAAATGTTAAATACGGACGAATATTTATGATAAAATAAGTTTTTTTTTCAATTTCACGCTGTATTCCGCATGTAGCAGGGTAGGTAAAAGGAGCCTAGTGCTAAAATACTCCGTTCCCCACTTTCCGTCGAATTCTGGAAGCACTGCATGTTGAGTGGCGAGACTCAACGCTGCGCTTTGTCTCGACACCACAGCTATGAAGTGAAGATGTTAGTATTTCATTTACTCGAGAACTAATATATATATATATATATATATATATATATATATATATATATATATATATATATATATATATATATATATATATATATATATATATATATATATATATATATATATATATATATATATATATATATATATATATATATATATATATATATATATATATATATATATATATATATATATATATATATATATATATATATATATATATATATATATATATATATATATATATATATATATATATATATATATATATATATATATATATATATATATATATATATATATATATATATATATATATATATATATATATATATATATATATATATATATATATATATATATATATATATATATATATATATATATATATATATATATATATATATATATATATATATATATATATATATATATATATATATATATATATATATATATATATATATATATATATATATATATATATATATATATATATATATATATATATATATATATATATATATATATATATATATATATATATATATATATATATATATATATATATATATATATATATATATATATATATATATATATATATATATATATATATATATATATATATATATATATATATATATATATATATATATATATATATATATATATATATATATATATATATATATATATATATATATATATATATATATATATATATATATATATATATATATATATATATATATATATATATATATATATATATATATATATATATATATATATATATATATATATATATATATATATATATATATATATATATATATATATATATATATATATATATATATATATATATATATATATATATATATATATATATATATATATATATATATATATATATATATATATATATATATATATATACTTATATATATATATATATATATATATATATATATAATTTTTCTTTAATATATCACTATAATATATTATTACTTTTGTTTTCTTACTGAAATAACGAAATCGATGCTGGCTTAACGAATTCTTTTGACAGGTAGAAACCAATGTGGCTGACCGACATTCCATTGGTCGAGTTTTATTAGGTCAAAGCGAAGCAAACGGAATTTTCTATTTTAACTTATGAAATATACTTAAGTCACTATACTTAATTACTTTAAACAAACAGCTATACACCTTTGTAGTATAATATAATTTTAAAAGAGAGATTTTAAAATGAACATATAAATAAATTATAATTCAATTTCATTACAGCCAGTCATGGCACAATGTGTGACTGTAAGATCGACTGGTTGTGGGTTCGATCCCCACTCGAGGAGATGAAATATTTACTTAAATTTATATTTCCATTTCTTCGCTCTGGTGAGGCAAAGAGCGGCGTTGAGTTCTGCCACTTAACACGAGATGCCTGCAGATTTCGGCAGAAAGTGGGGAACAGAGTGTCTTAACACTAGGTTCCCTCTGCCTACCCTGCTGTGTGCGGGATACAGCGTGAAGCTGATTTGATTTTTTCATTAGAAATTTAATTTCACAGTGTTTCAACAAACAAAAGATTCATTGGTTTATATCAAAGCGGCGAGTCATCGACACTATATTTTAAATGAGCTGGCAATCTTTTTTTCTGAATGTAATGGAGCGAACTGAAGTGGAAGATTAGAAAATGAATAAAGTATTAGCCTTGATGCAGTATACTAAGCATATTGCATAAAACTCGACTGGAGTAAACATAAGGATTATGGCCGAAACTTTTATTACGAGATTGCTTTCACAAGATTTGTTAATATTTAAGAGAGAGTTACTTATTTTTGATATTTCTACTAGTACGTCTGAATGAAATATTTAGCTATTTATATATATTTTTTACAATGTAATATATGTATATTATTTTAAAGCCATGTAAATGTAAATTTTCCAGTTCTTATTTTCTATCGTGGCGCAGAGGCACAAAGGTGTGACTGTAACGCGACGGTTGTGGGTTCAATTCCCACTCGAGGGAATGAATTATTATTTCTTAATATTTTCAATTTTCTTTATTTCCTCTGGCACAATGGTAAAAGCCCAGCTGAGTTCTGCAACTCAAAGCCTCTACTTTCGCGACCCATGGTAATACCACTAGCATTAATTTATCACTGCTACTATACCGTACACACGTAAAAAGGGAACAATAATGAATTAAAATATAGAAATACCTGTTATAAATATAAATATTATATAATATTAGGTATTTGTTAGTTACTATAAGCATTTGTATAAACATCTTCATATCTTTATAAATCTTAAGCTGGTATTTAAAATGAAAAGAGATAAAAGGTATCTTACGTCGGTCGACTGCTGGCGCATGGTGAGCGCGCGGCCGGCCCATGTAGCCGATCATCGCTTCACGCCTACCGCTACCGCGCCCCACATTTCCCTGCCTGTAAAAAATATCTTTTGTATTATACTCTGTAGTTATTGTCTTAAGTTTTCTTTCAGTATATAAGTAATATCTATATTGAGACCAGTCGTGGCGCAGGGGCACAAGCGTGCAAATGTAAAGGTGCCAGGTTGTGGGTTTGATTCCCACTCGAGGAAGTGAAATAGTTAATATTATCATTTCCTCGCTCTGGTAACGAGACAAAGCGCGGCGTTGAATTCCGCCATGCGACACGCAATGGCTCAAGAATGCGAACGATCATGGGGGAGTGTTAACGTGAAATGGAGTGTTAACATTAGGTTCCCTAGTTCCCTCTGCCTACCCCGCTATGAGCAAAATACAGTGTGAAGATAAATAAAACAAAATATCTTTTAAAACTTTGATTTTTTTATATTTACGAATTGTTAAATTTATTTACAAATTATAACATAATATAAAAGGTGGTTTAAATTTTTCATGTGTAATTTTTTTTATCTATGGTAGATTACAATACACGTGGATGCGATGTCCGCCCAGCTCATGCCTAACAAAATAATTAAGATAACAAAAATTAAGTTACTTCTTTTACGTAACTCACATGATATTTTTTATTCCACGATAAAGCTCTTATCATATTAAATAAAAAAAATACATTTTTATTCGTTAATTTCGCTGGTTTAATTGTATATAATATATGTTTGTATACTCCACATATTTTATAAAAATTATCCTAAAAATTAAATACATAAGTATTTCCATCATTACTTCATAAGATAAGAGAATTGTAAAAATAAAATGTTCTGGTAGATAGAAATGAATGAATTTTATGAATAATAAAATTACTTATAAGTGGATGCCTGGAGCGGTTATTATGAACTTGATGAAAAATATTACTTTACTTTTATATAATAAAGAATGCTTTTTCCTTTCTGTAACGCACAAAGCCAATATGGAATTTAAGTAATCACGTGGAAACCTTTTTCTAATATATTTTCTACCAGCATTTTTATAAATTCCTACATGAAAGCGGCTCAATTTTACTCATATAGTCTAGTTTTATTCATGTAAAGATTTATTCCTGCTATTATATTTACACGATATCCAGCAATGAGGTAATAGGTATAGTAAGTTCTATCCTGTGCAAGGTAATATATAAATCTTATTAATTTAAATCATTTAATATTATTTTTACATTTCTAAAGTGTTAATCCACACTTAGGAAAGAGAGAATTTTTTTAGAAAACATAAAAATTTTAACATAGCGCAGGATTTAAAATCGCGCCTCGTTGTACAGTTTCTAAGAGGCGCGGGTTCAAATCCAATTACGTTAAAGTTTTTATACGTTTCCTTAAATGTATGATTTAAAAATATATGTAAAACAATATACTGTTATCAGTTAATAGAATAATGATAATAGCCAGTTACAAGCCTGTACATAGATATATATTTGGGTACAACTTACCATAGATAAACGTTTACTACGGTAGATAATATCGCCTACCAATAAAGGGATTCACTTGATTTAACCGCAAGCACTCTGAATATTACAAACCTAATATTAGCACATAGCTGTACTAACAGCTATTTGAAATGTTATTATCATTGAGATAGTGATTGTTAAATTCCAAAATATTTAATTTATTAAATTATTAATTTCATTTATGCTAATTCATTAATAAATTAGCTTCACGCTGTATCCCGCACACAGACAGGATAGGCAGTAAGAACCTAGAGTTAAAACACTCGGTTTAATATTTCCTACCGAATTCTGAAAGCATTGCGTGTTGAGTGGCGAAACTCAACGCCAAGCTTTGCCACGACAAAAGAGCGAGGAAATGAAAATATAAATTTAAATAAATATTTCATTTCCTTGAATGGGGATCGAATCCACAACCACCATCACTGTAAAACAGTCACGTTTACGGTCACACGCTTATGCTCCTCCTGCGCCACGACTGCTTCATTAGTTATATTTATTATTAGTTATTATATTGATAAGCTTATTACTATAGACTATTATTTATTTTTAGAAAAAAAAAATAATATTATAAATAAAGAAATCAATTTATTTCATTTTATCCACTTATCTCTATCTATGCAAAACAAAAGTGTTTATATTTTATATTTAAATAAAATTAGCTTCACCCTGTATCCCGCACACAGCAGGGTAAGCAGAGGGAACCTAGTGTTAAGACACTCCGTTCCCCACTTTCTGCCGAATTCTGGAGGCATTGCGTGTTGAGTGGCAGAACTCAACGCCGCGCTTAACCTCGACACCAGAGCGAAGAAATGGAAATATAAATTTAAGT
>JAAIXJ010000100.1:1481181-1502205 GCA_013403705.1 Heliconius hermathena | reverse complement strand
TTTTGAGGCCGGTCGTGGCGCAGCGGCACGAGGTGTGACTGCAAAATCGACTGGTTGTGGGTTCGATCCCCACTCGAGGAGATGAAATATTTACTTAAATTTATATTTCCGTTTCTTCGCTCTGGTGTCGAGGTTAAGCGCGGCGTTGAGTTCTGCCACTCAACACGCAATGCCTCCAGAATTCGGCAGAAAGTGGAGAACGGAGTGTCTTAACACTGGGTTCCCTCTGCCTACCCTGCTGTGTGCGGGATACAGCGTGAAGCTAATTTAATTTTTATTTTAATTTAAAATATAAATGAAAACTAGCTGCGCCGCAAAAATATCACTACATTTTCGTAACGCAATCCTAGACGTATCTGAAAATATTTTCCAAGGGGGCCCTGGACTTTAGCTTTAAATTATACAAATTTTGTCACTTTAAGAAAATAAAAACGTACAGCCCACGTTAATGGTTTATAATTAACTTTTATATTACATAAGTGTGCGATTTGTAATTTATTTTAGCTTCACGCTGTATTCCGCATATAGCAGAGTAGATAGGAACAGAAAAAAAGGGAACCTGGGAACCTAGTGTTAAGACACTTCCATTCTCCACTTTCCGCCGAATTCTAGAGGGGCACACATCAAGCTAAAACATTCCCATCATAACAAAAAATATAAAAGGCTCACAAAACGTGGTTTGAATATAAATTAATATAATAAACGAAAGTAAGCCTACCTCCGTGAAGTTCGTCCAAGCGATTGAAAGATTTCTATATTACCTTTGAGAATTTTTACCCGCTTATGTACAGAATGTTGATCGATATTAGCATGAGCACGAGTATTTAGTAGTGCTAGGCCTTTATATACCGAAATATTTCAATTGTTCCGTAATTGGTTGGTTCGGTTATTCGTAAAATATTTGACTCTTATAGTTCGTGTGAATGGTATAAGTCAAGAATGGTGAGAACGTGAAATAAGTATTTATTGAAGCCAATAAGTAATGCTTAAAATGTTATATTATATATTAAGCTATACATATTTTTAAAGCTTTATAAAGAATTAATAATTAATTATACATTCTTGTATAATGTATTGTCATTAGCTATTTACTAATAATTTAATTGTAAATAAATTATTTTAAAATTTTAAAAATGATTAACCTCTTCAGGTTGTATAAATTGAAACACATCATACAACCTTTTTCAGAATGTTTTGTTTTAGAGTTTCAGATAGTTTAATATATGTGTTACAATACTGAGTTATTTGTAGTTTTTAGAGTTAGTTTTGGGGCTAACTTTTAAGGAAAAAAGGAACCTTTATAAGATCGCTTTGTTGTCCGTCTGTTTGTCAAGAGCCTTTATCTCAAGAACGTTTGAAGATATCGAGTTGAAATTCAAACCATATATACCATATATACTTTAAACTATAGATCTACTGTCCCATGATTTCCAAAAAAAATGTATTTGAACATTTACTTTACAAAGAGAAATGGCCGTTTTTCTACACTATAAAGGGATTCAAAATTAATAGGGCACTTCCGGTTAACTTAGAATTATGAAATATGTCAACTGGCATCTACAGGTAGTACTAGTTTAGAAAAAAAATCTGAAAGCTATATATTCGTGGTTAAACCATGAAAAATAATAGCCTTAAAAGGGGGGCAAAATTTGGTATTGAAGCCATTAGTTCAAGTGAGATATCAGATTAAAGGGCTCTGGCTAAGCAAGGCCTGAATTTCAGAAAAGCTCGATACCTCCAATTTTTGTACGGAGCCCTCAATGGGCGAGCCTGACTCGCGCTTGGTCGGTTTTATTTAATTTCAAAACCAACTTGGTCTCAATTCTAATAAACACTTGTTTTTATTAAAAGTACACTTTTTATGACCTCAAAATGTAAATGTGTTGTTATTTTCCTATTTGTAACGAATATTTTTGCGGAAACCCGATAGAAAGTAAAACTTTCTTTTACTACATAAACTTTTATAGTATTGTTGTGATTCATTATTTTACTACAGAATTATACAGTGATTGCTCATAAATTATTATTTGAATTATAAATTATTTTCTTCGCATTGGTTTGATTGTCACTTATTTGACTATTATTAACTTGAGAAATTAAAATCAATTTTACCGGACGTAGTCAAATGTGTATTAAAAATATAAAAGTTTTATTGGCGTTTAAATTAGCTGGCGATCATTCTAGTTGTTAAGGTATTTTAATACAGTATAATATTCAAGTCAAGTTGGGCTAATAATAAAAATTTCTAATAATATAATTATTCAATGAAAACTTGTCATCTTTTGTCTTGAGATATTTTTTATAAATTGGCTTTAACGCTTACTCTAAAAATAATTATAAATATTAATTACGTCTCACGGTTCTCGGCATTTGCTTAATTATAATTTGAATGAGATTTGTTTTTTACGATTGATTGGCTTCTATTATTATATTTTTTGATAATGATACACTAATTGAATGTATAGTATAAAAACAAAAGTTACTTTAATGTGCTTTTAAAAACCAAAAAAAAAAACGGAACCCCGTATAAGATCAATTGGTTGTCCGTCGCGTCTGTCCATCTGTCAAGATCATTTCTCACGAGATCATGTAGAGTTATCAACTTGAAATTAATATGAAATATTCAGATACGGTCCTTTGAAGTATCCGTACCTCAAAAGTAAAAAAAGTCAAGTTTCTACTGAAACCCAATCAACAGATACGAGCATCTAGGCATCGTTTTTGCTGAACTTTGTATGAAATTCGTGGCATAATCAAAACCTATAGGATACTTTTCGTGGGCTCTACGACAACACGTGGCACGAAGTAAGAACACATAATACAAATAAAGAGAAAAATCAGAAAAGTGAAAATTTATAGCAGTTTCATATAAGAAAACCATTACAAACTTATGTTTGTAGTTAATTTCATACAAAGTGATTGCATACAATCGTAAATTTAAATTTGTCCACTTTCTTTGCCGCTTAATCAAAATATATAGGGAATTTCCCATTGATCTACAGTTATGAAATTGGGCAAAAAGTGAGAACTTATGGTACAAATAAAAAAAAAACGAAATAATGGATATTTGAATGTACATATATTACACAAAAAACACCAATACGATCTCATAATTAAAGTTTATTTAAATCGAAATATGAATTCACATCTAATACTTAATAATACTGAAATTTATACGGAACCTTCGGTAGACGAGTCCCACTCGTACTTAGTCTATTCTTTTTCTAATTTGTTAATGTTACGAAGTACGAATATTATTTTGTTATTATACTAATGTATTAAAACATAACACTTTATCTAAGCTTCATTTTGTATAAAGGAGAAAGTACTTTACACTTTTGTTGAAATTAAAATACGAGCGCAAAGTTGAAGGTTCATAAGCGATGTGTGGGAGCTTGTGTGTGACACATGCTGATTGTTTCTTTTATTCTCTGTAAAAGTGTCGAGCTCGGAACCGGGGAAATTCCGCTTGATGCTTTAAAACTGCGGCAGAATATTTTTTTTACTTCGAACGAAAGTCAATATCAATTACATATTTTTATATTAGTATTAGCTGCCTGAATATTATATTATTAATATTTATTTAATATTATTTAAGTGTATTTAGAGAAAATTTAGTTAGTTATTTTAGTATAGATATTCTATAGATATTATTATTATTTTTAAGTATATTACAATATACTGTAATACACTTAAAAAATTATAGTCTAAATCACTTGTGATTTTATTTGCTTTTACTCGCAAAATCAACTCCAGAAACAACAATGTGCACATTTTTAAGATAATATCTTTAAAAAATATAAAACACACAACTAAAAAGTATTCCTTTATTTAAGTTTTGTTATAAACTTAAATTCAATTTTAAAAAAATCAAATCAAATCAGCTTCACGCTGTATCCCGCACACAGCGGGGAACCTAGTTAAGACATTCCGTTCCCCACTTCCTGCCAGATTCTGGAGGTATTAGAGGAGTAGCAGAACTCAACGCCGCGCTTTGCCTCGACACCAGAGCGAAGAAATGGAAATATAAATTTAAGTAAATATTTCATCTCCTCGAGTGGGGATCGAACCCACAACCAGTCGGTTTTACAGTCACACTCTGTGCCCCTGCGCCATGACTGGCCTCAAATTTAGTTTTAAATGCAAAAATATACCTACCAGTAATAGAGTCGTAGAAATATTACCTCAGTGGAAACTAAATCGCCTTAAACTTTAATTGATATTGATTTTTCATGTTACACGGCCAGGTTGGTGCTCACTATGTATTTTTATTAGATAAAATGAATTTATAAAAGGATTTAATTATCACCTCTATGTCATAATAGCACTTTACAATATCTTTGTCTTAATTATAACATAGTTTATATATAAATATTTATTTTCACCTGTTGGTTAATTTTTTATAATTTTAATATTAGATAAACGTAATTTAAAAAGGAAACCAAATAATTTATATATCCTAATTTAATTTAATCAGCTCCACGCTGTATCCCACAGCACACCAGCAGGGTAGGCAGTGGAAACCTAGTGTTAAGACACTCCGTTCCCCACTTTCTGCCGAATTCTGGAGGCATTGCGTGTTGAGTGGCAGAACTCAACGCCGCGCTTTGACTCGACACCAGAGCGAAGAAATGGAAATAAAAATTTAAGTAAATATTTCATCTCCTCGTGTGGGGATCGAACTCACAACCAGTCGATTTACAGGCACACTTTGTGCCCCTGCGCCACCACTGGCCTCAATTTAAAAAGGAAACCAAATAATGCTTATAAAAATATTTATATTACCGTAATATTTTATATATTATCAAAAACTTCACTTGGAAAGCTTTATTTAAACTTGCATCAATTTTGATATCTGAAATTGTAGATATAACACAGCGTGCGGCACCATGTTGGCACAGTCCACCTTCGAGAGTAAAATATTGCCGCAATTTAAAATGAACTATAAAACTTTGCCACTGCACTTTTTTTAGTAAACTAAAAAGTGTTGAAAAATTTTTTGCCATTGAAAAATAAATAGTCAAAAATCGCCTTCTATAACTATAATATTTTTTATGGATATGTAGGGTTTAAATAAGTAAATTGTTCTAGATGTAGTTATTATAATTTAGGGTATAATTTGTCAAAATTGAACGCTCGTAATTCTGTTTAAATATTGACACAGTATTATTAAATGTTCTGGAATTCATTTTTAGGGTTCCGTACCTGAAAAGAAATAGGGAACCCCGTATAAGACCAATTTATTGTCTATCTGTCCATCTGCCAAGACCATTTCTCACGAGATTACGTAGAGTTACTCCGTATCACCCATCACTTTGCGAGACAGTTACGGAGCGTAGGCGGACATCAAGCTGTTTAATTTTCTTATTTCGTGTTAATTTATGGAACTGTGATATAACTTATATTTAAAATATTAAATTCTACTATGACAATGATACTATTATTTTTATATACATAACAAATAAATAAAAATAGAAACGAAATAATATACAACATAAATACATTTTATAAGTAAAAATCACAAATATTAAATGTCGCAAACAAGTAATTGAATCGGATGACAGTGTCGTTACCAAGAATTACAGTGAACTGCGTAGCGCCATAAAAGTTGTAAGGAGGGTCATAAACAAATTTGTCAAGACGACTATAATACTTCTTCAGACTGAATCCAAACGTAATATTGGTGTTTTTTGCCTTACATAGCAATATCTTATAATTCTTTTTTTTTATCTTCACGTTGCCTGTATACCTTATACAGCAGGCTCTCCGCTTTCCTGACATTGAGTGGCGGCAGTCACTCAATACGTAATGATAAGTCTTTTATCTTGTCAAAGCAGAGAATTGAAGGTAATTTATTTTGTCGAATAGGGATCACATCCAGAACCTTATACCCCTACGCCAAGATGGCCGCTTATACTATATAGTACTATTATCATATACTTTATAATATCACCAGGAATATATGTTTGAGTATAATAAAAGCGAATATAAGCTCCAAATTACCATCCTAAAAACAAAATTGAATTTTACCCAATAAAAGGTACACCCAATTTTCTTATCACATTTGATTAAATCTCACCGGGTTTCGGTTATGATTTCAAATTTCAATATTATATAAGTACCTAAATCAATGTAATATAAGCCTTAAATTGTTTTCAGAACATTTTACATCTAGAAGTTTGTAATTATTTATTAACCTCAAATTCGAATCCTTTTGAGGGAAATCCATATAATTATAACATGCACCTATTTCAATATTGCTTGCTAAAATGTGTTATTTAATTTTGGTAATTGCGAAAAGAAGAGAAACACATGATCTAGATTCTTTTATCTTTATCTAACCAAAATATAGAGATTATAAAGTTAAAAATTTAAATGGTGCAATACTAGAATCAGCGATACTCTTTATGTTATTCGGTGGAAAAAGAGAATAGGAAACGTAAAAACTGACACTATAGCGTGTGATTGTCGCTGTGGTGAATTTTGATTATTGTGATGTCGTCAGTGAAACTCGCATGCTTAGAAAGTTTCGATTCACATAAGAATAATCTAAATCTAGCTATAGACTGATCAAAACTTTATACTCTTTTGCGTCAAATATAAAAAAAATAATAAAAATCTATCCTTCTCCCTTTTTTTTTAAAACATTGTGAAAATTGGAATAAGAATACATTTAAAGAATAGGAACTTACACATGTACTTCTTAAAATGTTAAACATACTTAACCAATAACAATAACGTTCACAAAAACAAATATACATAGTAACATTTACAAATACCTAAAACAAACATAAACTAATACGATATACTTCATATTAGAACTTTCTGATACTCCAGAATTCAATTTTATTGAAGGTGTATTTGCCCAGGATTATTGATGGGACTAATATATCTGTATATATGACAACACACTGGATTCCCCAGAGATATCTTCCGTTCGCCTCGAAACTCGGCCACGCGGCCGGAAGTGAAGCCGAACGCTGATACACTTGTATCGTAGCGACTGCACACGTAGCTTTTGCTACGCCCGAAACAGAAACGGCGAAACTTAGTTGCCACTTAGACTATATAATCGATTGAAGTTGTAATTTTAATTGCTTTGGATTATTATTATATTATTAATAATCGTCGATGTATAAATGATATATTCTGTTTTGATATATTAGATTAAAGTTATATCAATAGCTCCCGCGTGGTATAACTTTATAGTTATAGCAAAAGTTCCTTTATTATGTCCGTTTCCCTAGAAAATCAATAAACTAATATTAATTGAATAGAAGCAGCTTAAATATATTTAGTTCGTGTATCTGTATACATAGTATGTATTATATAAATTTGGATTATAAAACAAAGCTTGTCTGGTTTACTACGAACTACGCTCATACATTCATGGCTATTATATGCGACCCAGATTTAATTAACATAACAGGAGCGTTTTCAAATAAAATTCATTTCTAAAAATAAAATCAGCTTCACGCTGTATTCCGCACACAGCAGGGCAGACAGAGGGAACCTAGAGTTAAGACACACTGTTTCCCACTTTCCACCGAGTTCTGGAGGCATTGCGTGTTGAGTGACGGAACTCAACGCCGGAAATTAATTTCTAGTTTTAAATAAAATATTTTAAATATAATTTTCACGCTTTGAACTACATTCTTATACTTAATATTCATAATAATTTCAAAACTATTAATATAATAAGTATGATTAACAGCAGGCTACGGGTTAGATGCGATTTTACCAAAAACAAATATTTTATTAATGTGATCAATAAATCTTTTTATTTTGATAACTAAAATTCGGAAGCCGTCGACAAAAATAATTCAATTATGTTTAACCACTAACATAATAATCTATTAAATAACCTTAAACTTAATAATAATGAACGTAAGGTATCTTTTACAATTTTGGTATACTTATATTAATTAGGGGTACAAATGTCGCTTAAATATTATTTTTTCACACTTCACGCTGTTCCCGCATTTTAGAGGGTAGGCAGACGGAGTCTAGTGTTATTACACTCCGCTTTTCACTTTCCGCCGAATTATGAAGGCATTGCGGTTGAGTGGCGGCACTTAACGCCGCACTTTGCCTTGTTACCAGAGCGAGGAAATAAAATTATTATTTATATTATTTCTTCAAGAAGAAATCTAACCCGTTGTGGGTTGTTGGCTGTCGAATTACAGTCCCACACTTGTACACCTGCGCCACGACTGGCCTCCGAATAACTGAATATTAACTGTAATATGTATATAAATAATATTCCAAAGCAAAATCAGCAATATTATATATGTAACATTTAATACATATTACTGGTGTTTCACAAAAGCTATTGTGATACTAATCTCCCCTCACACATCCATCCCACTCTGCGTTTGCATCGCTTTCTATTCTATAAAACATATAAGAACTCATGAAATAAAATGGATGAGGATTACAGCACCATTTATCTTGTTAGATGTCTTTTTTCGACTTAATACCATGCTTACTACATAATCCTCAATTTAATTTAATTCGTCATTTAATTTAAAATATTTTAAGATAATATATCAAAATTTTAATGTAAGGGGTTATATAAAAAAACAGCATTAATAAATAAAAATTAAATTAGCTTCACGCTGTATCCCGCACACAGCAGGGTAGGCAGAGGGAACCTAGTGTTAAGACACTCCGTTCCCCACTTTCTGCCGAATTCTGGAGGCATTGCGTGTTGAGGGGCAGAACTCAACGCCGCGCTTAGCCTCGACACCAGAGCGAAGAAATGGAAATATAAAAAAAAAAAAAAACAGCATTACTCTATATAAATATAAATGTATGTGTGTATGTGTGTACATATTTAAAAAGGACTAAAAGGTTTTTCAATTTCCGCTATCAGCTCAATATTAAGATATATTTTATTTTGTTTTAATATTTCTTTGTTTTTTAAAAGGTGTGCTCATTTCTTCGCTTTTTGCCTATTCAACAATATTTCATGATCTCTTTTGGGAGTTAGGTTGATAATGTGGCAGTTGAACTCAACGAACGTATAATATATATATTTTTTTCTTTTCACTGTTCTAATTAGACAAACTAAGTGGGGCGGAACCCAACTCCCAAAAGAGATCGTACAATATTGTTAAATAGGCGAAAAGTAAAAAAAATAAGCATACCTTGCAAAATACAAAGAAATTTTAAAATTCAATATCAAATATTAATTTTATTTATCAATAACATTCACTTGAACTTCATTTTCAAGCAGAGTTTCTTCTATTTTTTTTTATTTTATTATCTCTTCTTAACCTAAGTGGATTACTTATTTTCAAAGTAGCTCTACAAAGTACAAAGTGAAAATTAAAAGTATAGTGTTTTTTGTAGGTATATTTAACAGAATAATGACTACATAATGTAACTTAACCTCGTTACCATTATACAATAAAAAAACACAGAATAAAATAATGTTGTGTCTATTGCAATAAATAGGGCCAGTCAACTCGGTACGTTGACTACCTGGAAAAAATACCACTATAATTTTTCGGCAGTTAAAAATAAATTGATTTTTCATAGTGAACAAAGGAGTTTTTGTTGTTGTTTTCGAAAACGTATTATATTTCGAAAATTGCTGGCTATATTTCGTAAAATGAATTTTCGTTTTCACTTTTCACTAAGAGCATTTTTTTAATCTCTTATTTATAAGTTAAAGAGAGCGGGAGGACTCACAAATTGCTACTTTAAAATTGTTTATCTTTGATTGTCTTTAGTACTACTACTAGAACACACTTTTAAAAAGTTTTAGGTATTTCAATGCAATTTTTAAAAATCTATTTATAAAAACCTAGTACACGGAAAAACAGACGCACTTGACGAAACTATAAGTACGAATCTATTTATCACAAAAAAAAACAACAACCGAAAAAAAGGAAAGGATCCTAAAAAAAGGAAAGCAACAGAATAAAACACATACAACATATCTGCATGACAAGGGAATAAGTAAAAGTAAATTTGGCACAGATGGAACTAAAAGCCGGGCAGAATGGAAAAACTGGAATACGTTCTTAATTTCTGCCGGAACGTGAAATAAATTAACTCACAACTGCATTGACAGAACTCAACGCTCTCCTGAATGAGAATCGAACTTACAACCGTGGCATTACAGCCACACGTTTGTACCTCTGCGCCACGATGGTCTTTAACACATTTTAAAGAATATTTAGAAAAAAATATTGACATATAAGGTGTAAGCTGGTTGCGTTTGATAATTTTACGCATTAACGTATTGCAAAAAATCATACTTCGACCTCGCTACCCATTGCCTGGCAAGGTCAGTTTTCTCCGAGCTGCCATAGAATAACACTGCATCATGCATGTTTTTAGAAGACATAGAAATTTATGTAATATATTTTTCGAATACTTACATCTAATTGACATTTACATTGTGATTGTAACATTCTCATTCAGAAAAGATTTTCTCGAAAATTCCCTATATTTTTTGTGGTTAATATTGAACTAATCAAAGAAATTCATAATATTATCACTGGCACAGTTTTATCGAACCAGGCTGATACTAATAGGCTCTTCCTACTATTTTTTATATATTAAAATGAATACTTTCTGTTTATTTATTTTCTTAACTTTGCCTTTTACAAACATATTATATGTTTAAAGCTAAATAAATTCTCTACTTCTTCATATTTTTTTACTACATCAAATCGATGTAAAAACTTAGCAATGTTATATCTCTTTCATAGCCTCATCAATACTATTTAGACATAAAATTAGAAAAGTGAAATCAAGCTAGCTTTGATAATAACATCTGGAAATCTCTTCTCTTACTCACTCATAAAGTAGAGAGACCTAAGTAGTTCTCAACCTATGGTATTATCTCTACCTACTCCATTAAATGCACAAAAAAATAATAAGTCTATAAAAAGAGTTCAAATATATCACATTGGACAGTGTAAGCTACAAATGCACATACTAACATTTGCATTATAAATTTATAAATGGCATTACATTCGTCGACGACTATCGCGTGTTCCGTATATACACTTTTGTCTTTAGATGGCAATATTATTCAAAAACACCTGTAAAGTGGGAGTGTACTATTAGAAAGTTAGATTTAAACTTATTTATAGTTTATTTCATATAAAATATTCGTTCCAATACGCCCGCAAACTTAAATTTGTCAACTGGTATAAGTCACGTTCCTTTTAACCTATTTCATGTTATTGGTACGGAACCCACGATAGATGAGACCGTTTTAAAAATAAAAATAAATCAGCTTCACGCTGTATCCCGCACACAGCAGGGTGGGCAGAGGGAACCTACTAGTGTTAAGAACTCCGTTAACCACTTTCTGCCGGATTGGCATTGCGTGTTTGCCTCGACACCAGAGCGAAGAAATGGAAATATAAATTTAAGTAAATATTTCATTTCCTCGAGTGGGGATCGAGCCCACAACCAGTTGGTTTTACAGTCACACTTTATGCCCCTGGGCCACGATTGGCCTCAGACCGTTTTCTTTTCTTATAATACATATTAGCTACCTCAAATAGTATAGATTAAAGTTTTAACCTATCTGTAACTTTAAGCAAATATAGGTAAATCACTATCTATAAATAAAACTTACATCACAAAAGACGCCATCGTAAATCGATATGAAATTACTGGGACTAATGATCTATACGTTTATGACTGGCAGGTTTATTGTTGATGGATTAGAATAGATATAAGTCGTTATAAGCAAACAGACAAGTAAAGTTAACTTCCATCAATATTCAATATCAAAAATAGATTTAAACAACTAAGTACTTTTATGGAGAAGCTGAGAATAAAAGCTGCGTCTTTAAATATAAAGATTTCTAGATATACATATTTGTCGTTTTAGCGATAGGAATAGGAATGGAAACGGGCGGTTGCCGTTCTGAAATTCTAAATATTTTTTCCCGATCGCTGCCTTTATGTTAATAAGTATTTTATATGCACATAATATGTAGGTGCGTAACGTAGTAAGTGAATTATATATTATTTTTCCTGCCTTAATCATAATAGCAAAAGAAACGTGCATTTGTTTCTTCTTCTCGAGGAAACTTTTGTTTATTAATAAAAATACAAAATGTCTAAAAGTCTTAGTTCAACAGATACAAAATAAGATGTATTTAACAAGGTTTTATATTGTAAATTATAGTTATAGTATGTGAAGCACAATTTGAACCACTTCCTAGTGTCCGATTGAGCTGTAATCTATATTACAACTTCAGTTGTGATCTCAATGAAATTTCATATAAATATATAATCAATATTGTTGTTATTTCAAAGTGGATGGCGCAACAAAATGGCGGATTACAAATTTTAGCAACACCTATCCAATATGGGTATCAATTGAAAGTGATTTGTAAAACACAATAACACCATAAAAAAAATCTAGACCTAGAGACTCGACTGGACGTTTGATTAGATTTGACGAGTACTCACGTGCTAAATGATATCTAATCTAATCTGAAGATGGAGATTATAACACCAAGCAATAATGATGCATTAATAGAAGTGAGAAGATTAATAGAAAAGTAAATAATATTAGTATTTTTTTTTTCAATGAATATTTCATTAAAAAAACTCTTTTTAAAAAACGAGCTTTTATCAAAAGGTAAGTTGTACTTAAATAAAAATAATATTTTTATGAAATTGCAAAAAATTGTATAGCGCAAGAGATTTATTTAGATATAAATCATACACTGATATGTATGATTAGTATGATTATATATGCTACAACCAAAAGTTGACCATAATGAAAAAGTATATATACTAAAATACTTTATTTATCGTTTAGCGAAAATAAAAATGTTTCAGAGAGAATAACAGGTTTCGTTCAAAATAGGTAATGCTATAGCCACCCGGAGACACATTATAGGAAGTGTCCTCTAATAACTGCTCTATAGTTACCCTTCACCCAAGTTTACTTTGAAGGGGACAGAATTCATTGAAGTTTTGAAGCATTCACTCGCTCGCAAAATATAACGTTTAAAAAGTCTAGCGAGGTTCTCATTGCGACAGCATTAATTATTTTGAAAGCAACTTACGTGCACTTTACATACGTCTTTCTAGAAAATTTTAAACATTTTACAAAAATTTGGTACCTAAGTCTTAGATCTTATACAAGTAAATACAAACGAATATAACTAAATACAATATTATATTCATAACAATATGTAAGTGATATGAGAATATAATTATTAACATCTAATAATAATAATATTTTAATTATTATTTATAGCTGTATATTATTCTATTCTTCTTCTCTTTTATTTTATAAATACGAAGAACCTACAAAGAGTGCTATACTACGTTTATATCTAAATGTAAAGCTAACAATATTTAAAGTGCTTTCGCTTCATGCACTATGGATTAGAAAAATACTAAGTCTGTTAAGTCCGGCTACGTTTAATAAATATGAACCTTCAGTCGATTATTAAAAATATATATTTTAGATTTTTTACTAAATATTAAAAATATATAGTAAAAAATATAAAATATAGATAAGGAAAAAAGATATACGTAACTTTTTGTATGTTTCATAAAATACCCAAATTCACTCAAGACTTTACACACTAACACGAATAAAGACGTCAAAAATTAATATTAATAGTATTGTTATTAAAAATAAAAAGCTTATTCCTTATTACAGAGATATTAAATTTCGAGTTGTTACAACAATGGATGAAGAATTTTCTTCTTTTACGCCTATTCTTTTAATCATCCATTAATAACAAGACAAGGAAAATATTAACATTTTCAAACTGTTGTAAGTTTTGTATTCTTTGTTGAAAGATTGAGATTAAATTGTTAAGTATTTAGTAAACTTATCATATTTTTGCGGCGTAGAGTTCCGCCACTCAACACGCCATGCCTCCAGAACTTGGCGGAAACGAATGGTCAACGGAGTTAACACTAGGTTCCCTCTGCCTACCCTGCTGTATGCGGGATACAGCGTGAAGCTAATTGTTAATTATCATATTTTTTATACTAAAAGATCAATTTAATGCATTAATTACATAAATAACATATTATATTTAAAATAACTTTGTTTTCAAGTTCATAATCTGTTTCAAAAAGAAAAATACAGTTAAATTGATAACCTAATTCTCTTACAGAATTCGGTTAAAAAAAGAGAATATAATTTACCTAAATAAGTCAATGTACTTAAATAAATAGAATGGCGACGTACTTATAATTTTAAATCATAAATTATTATAATTATTAAATAGCTCTAGTTTATAATTATTTACTTTGCAGTTTCTCAGGGCACAACTTGCCCACATTAAGGCCGACGGTGCTTAGCAGTTGGAACTGGCATCCTATTAAACTATTTATCTCGGTCTTTGCTTGTAAATCTCTATTACGACCGTTTCATGTATATCATGCCATTTCTATTTTATGTATTTTCGCTTATTAAAGAGTCCCATTTTAATCCCAGATAGTAGAGACGTGTCATCTCTTAATATTTAAAAGGGGTATTTTTTGTATTAATATTTGTTTTCTGAGTAGTCTGGGATATTATTCTATTATAATATTATTTATATAGTATTAATTTCTAATCGTCATTAAAAAAAATTGCTTGGAAAAGTAATAGTACTAGTAATAGTACCTACTCTGAGTTCACATAATAATAAATGTATAAAATAATAAAAAAATATATTATTATAGAAGATTTTTGTCTTAAGATAAGAAATAGAAATATAAATTTAAATAAATATTTCATTTCCTCCAGTGGGGATCGAACCCACAACCGTCGCGTTACAATCACACCCTTGTTGTATCGCCATGATACTTGGTAAGTATACATAAGTAGATTAGATGATAATACAATATTATGGTACCATCGAGCTAGTCTGAATAGAATTGTCTTCCAATTCTATTCAGACTAGCTCAACGGTGGCTGGTGGGATGGAACCTTGCACTACATACTAGTAAGCATACCAAACTTGTGCATTCTTTTTCTTGCAAAAAATGTCGTAATAAAAAAGTGTTTAGCTACTTCATATCTATCTAGGTAGGCGATAGGTACGCCCGCACGACGTTCCCAGGTTTTCCCGCGTAAATCCCGATCCCGCGGGAATTCCGGTACTCCTTATTTTTTTCTTAATTGTAGTGTAACCAACACTTTATTATATTTCGGAACAAAAATATTATTTGTTTTCCTTTTATAATTAGTAGGTACACGTTAACTTTAATAAGTATTATAATTGTTTGTTAAATTTAAAATTTATTTTAATTATTTTTTTTAATTTTATATTATATTAGACTGAATATTACATTTGAGGCCAGTCGTGGCGCAGCGGCACAAAGTGTGACTGTAAAACCGACTAGTTGTGGGTTCGATCCCCATTCGAGGAGATGAAATATTTACTTAAATTTATATTTCCATTTCTTCGCTCTGGTGTCAAGGCAAAGCGCGGCGTTGAGTTCTGCCACTTGACACGCAATGCTTCCAGAATTCGGCAGAAAGTGGGGAACGGAGTGTCTTACAACAGGTTCCCTCTGCCTACCCTGCTGTGTGCGGGATACAGCGTGAAGCTGAATGTTACATTTATATCTGTATGTATGTAGGTGCATAATTTTCTAAGTGGTCAACAAACACATGTTATATCGAGTGACATGTTAATTCGATCGATATGACAAACATTATTCAATTTGTTTGTAATCGAACATTACTACTACTTATGACTAGTACGATAAACCTATAATGCCTAAGCTTAACTGAAACGCCACTATCAACCGCACCTTAAACTAGCAGAAACATTTAATCATAACGTAAATAATAATATTTATAAATTATATAAAATTCGTTTATAAATACTATAATAGTACTTTTAAGATAATAATCTGGCATATCTCGCTGTCAACGTTGCACGTATAGTAATAGTCTAATAAATTTTAATTAATAGAGTAGGTTGCCATTACGCAGCGCGGCGCTATTTCATTCAAAGTGCAGTAAGAAATTGCGTTGACTTAAAAGCTTGATTGTTTTCTCTTCTCTCTCTTTTAATTTGAGCTTGTCACCTACACGTGATTTCGAGATCAGTGGCCCTGACAGGCACATAGATGGACAACAACGTAATCATATAAAGGTCCCCTTTTTTGAGCTTCGGAACCTTAAAAAGAAATAATAATAAAAAAATATTCTGTTTTAAAATATTAAAAAAAAATATTTAATGGCTTCAGTTACTCTATTTCATTCAATTCAATTCGAAATAGAAGATCCATGATAGATAGAGATATGTAAACAATTCATTATACAAATTATTTATTTTATTAACATTTTAGATGGATTAAATTTGCTCGTTTACTATTACTGATTATAATTTTGTATTAAAGTATTACCATAAATTATGGTAATATTTAAATGAAATTTACGCTCAGAGGGGCGTTGAGTTCCGCCACTCAACACGCAACGTCTTTATAATTGAACACATGGGAACGGAGTATTTTATCTCTAGGTTCTCTCTGGCTAGCCAAGAGGTATTTACGAGGTAGGTAGGTACTAGTTATATTAAAAAAAATATTCTACTTTTCCAATTCATTAAGAAAGGTATGCTTCTCATGGGCTTCTCTCGTTCTCTGGAGGACTCGCTAAGTTTGATATTCGCACATAATTAAGTTGGCGAACTTAAGCGAATCCGTTTAATTATAAACCCCAACCTTCCGTTTTGAGAAGTGACTAATTACCGAGCTTAGCGGTAATTTGGCCCTTGATAACGGGACTAATTTGCACTATAGTTACTATAGTGCAAATTGTCTGTTGAGTGCAAATGATAGATGTAAAGTATATATAATTATTTAAATATGACTTATATTGTTTTGCTTCAATTCTCCATTGATAGAAAATTAGTTTAAAAAAAATCGTAATTATTTGACAATATATATAAAAAATAAATTCTTTTTTTATTGCACTTAGATTTTAATAAATACTACCATAAATAGATTATATTATACCATAAAGCATAATGGTAAAAACATATGCCAAAATAATTCAGTTATTTTCAAAAAAAATGTGAAACCAAAAATATCAACAATATAATTTTTAAGAAGTTTGCTAAGATATATATCATGTAACGATGCATTATAATATACATATAAACTGCTATTTTCAAAAACAAAGCGAGCTTAACTGAGCGTGCTTAGATATACCTAATCAAAAGAGGTAAACAATCCTTAGTAAAAGAGGGCTTCAGAGGCTCTTTAGCCATCGCAATGCCCACTCTTAATCCCATCGAGACTACTTGGGACAATCATATTTCCATAAGTCCTTCATGCGGTTACAGTGACAGTTGCTAGAAATTACGGACCTGACACTGCGCGAAGGGCCGTCGAAAATTGAATATTAATCACACTTGAAGAGGAAAAACGAGAAATGAGAGAATAGAATTTAAACGACAATAATATAAAATATAATTTTTGACGAGGTCAACGGCACGAGGCACGAGATGTGACTGTAAAACCGACTGGTTGCGGGTTGGATCCCCACTCGAGGAGATGAAATATTTACTTTCTGGTGTCGAAGTTAAGCGCGGCGTTGAGTTCTGCCACTCAACACGCAATGCCTCCAGAATTCGGCAGAAAGTGGGGAACGGAGTGTCTTAACACTAGGTTCCCTCTGCCTACTCTGCTGTGTCCGGGACACAGCGTGAAATTGATAATTTTTGACATAAATTTTCAGAGTTTCTTCTAAAATATTATCGGCGATGCAACCAGGTAGGTCGACATTGATAGGTCTAGGTTGGATATGTAAATTTTGTTGAAGTTCACAACGTAAATACATACTTTGAATAATTTATGCGTTTTTAATGTATACACAACACAAAAGGCAAACAGCTATTACCTAAAGTGGAGACGTATATTTCGTATTTCATTACTTTACCTACATGATGTTGATACGTAACTGTCAGCATAGCCTAAAATATAGTATTGTTTATATTTATAAGGCAAAGTATATAAGGCGATATTATTATAGGAGAACCTTCCTTTCTGGTATAGTATATATATTATATCAAATACGAGGTACTTTGATTGAAATAAGTGAAATTATATGAATTATGTGCATTTTAAATACGATATTATTTATTTTCTGAGACTGGTAAATTCAGACATCAAATATTTCTTAAAAAGTTGCTTAACCTATAATATAATAGACATGCATTGTATTTATAAATAATATGAGATATACAAAGCAACATTTGGATATCTCATTTATATATAAAATAAAAAAACTCTTTATCTTCTAATAATTAACATATGACTGTAAGGAAAAGTTTCCTCTTTATTGATTTCTCATATATTATATGAATAAATAAAAAAAAATACATTATTTAAAGATGTTACACACGAACAGGTTTAAAGTTGTCATACAGTATTATAATTAACCTACGAAAATAATATTTAAATTTACTTTATATTATGAAAAATAAACTTACCAAAAAAACTTTCTTAGAAAATGGAACCAAAATATTCTTCACTTTCCTTTCACTTATAAGCTTTACACTTTTTTTTTAAATCAGCTTCAACATTTCCCAAAGATATAACGGCATTTGATAAATAAAACACACAATATTGATAGGATGATATCAAAACCTCGAAAAATTTCAATCTAAAATGCGAGCTTATTCGGTAAATAAATAAAAAGGCATATCATTTAGTGATATAGAGTTGCGGAGTAGAGATTAGGCAAATCATCACTGGAAAGGGGGTCGCGGGAGAGATCACTCTGCTCCACGAGCGCTTTTGAAAATAACAGAGTGAATAGACATTACGAGGGCTTAGTTTAGTTAGTGCTTACCATTTGTCATGTTAACGCGACGTGTTCTGGTCGAGTCGCGAGTGGCTCACGCGAGCAGACTGTTGCTCTCGTCCGGGCGAGACTGCGTGCGCAACCCGAGCTCGAACCCCTCTCCCATGCCCTCCTCCGCAGATCAAAAGCCGCCAACGCTGTACCTTACGCTTCAGCCGATGTATCTCTTTGTCTTGAGACAATGACCGCCGCTGATCAAGCTGTTACGGATTTCACTTATCAATCTCAACACTATGTAATAGCCAATTGGCTTGCGTTATTACACAATTTATGTTAATTAGTTTATTAGGTCTTCTTTATATTAAATATCATATCATTTCTAACATCTTTTTGGTCTTTAATATTGAAATTATAATGTCGTAGTTAACAATATTATGATGTAGGTTCGCGTAATACTAACTCAAATGATATAATTATCGTTGTTGTCACAATCCTTGTATCCAGTGTCGTTTAACCTAGAAAGTTGTAATCTAGCGCAGTTGTAGTGCGTGTTGACCTAAATTTATACCAGAATATATGTAAATGCAAAATAACATATAAAAAATTTAGTTTTACGTATTTATTTCTTTAATATTTAAACGTTAATATGTAAAACAATAGTATACTGTGCTTTTGAATATAGACAATACACGTTGTTAATACATATGTACCTATTATGTACATATATCTGTAAAAATATTCATAACTGAAACGACTCAAATTTTGCATTCTGTCCATAGATATAGATACTAACAGATATTTTAACAACGATGAGATAGGAATACCAATATTATTTTTTATTATATTTATTTACAAAAAGTAAAAGAAAAAGAATTTTTAAATAAAAATAGTCTTATATTATTTTTCATGGATTTTACAACTTGTTCATTTCGTGGTGAAAAATGTATGGGAATAAAAGGGTATCTTTACAGCCCTCGATATTTCAATGCGCAACACTTTAAACCTCTTGTTATCTCCTCGATGCAATCATAAATACGACAGTGAACGCTACCACAATCTGTTTTCAATGCAAAAAAAAATCTACATTAGCAGGTATACGTGGGAAGTATCAGTCATCCTGGTTCTAGATTCAAACCAACTCCAGAATAGAGACCTTTACCCCCTTTTCTCTTCACTCCACAACG
Organism: Heliconius hermathena; assembly: GCA_013403705.1. Taxonomy (NCBI): domain Eukaryota; kingdom Metazoa; phylum Arthropoda; class Insecta; order Lepidoptera; family Nymphalidae; genus Heliconius; species Heliconius hermathena. The sequence goes on along the minus strand of JAAIXJ010000100.1, from coordinate 1,482,261 downwards.
CCTCTCGATCATTTTGATGAAATAAAACAGTTAAGTCGTACTCACCCTCGGTGGGTGCTTCTGTACTAATTTCAAGATTGTTATAGTTCAACGTTAAGTACAACTAATAAAAGTTGCCAAAATTAAGTATTACACTCGTTGTGTATAAAATGAACTACAAATATAAGTTTGTAATTATTTTTGTTCTTTGAAATATCTATATTTTTTCTGTTTGGATTTTTTTCCTTAATATGTATAAGTAATTTCTGACTTTATGCCAAATATCATAACTGTAGGTCCACGGTAAGCACTCTATAAGTTTTGGTCACGAGGCGAATTTCATAAAAGTGTAGCAAAATCGATGCATAAATGTACGTATCTCTTGATTGTGTATTGTTTTATTCTGTGCTTCAAATGACCATAGATTTGAATACTTAATAATAATTTCAGCTTGATAGCTCCATGAAAGCTCGAAATAGATGGTCTTGACAGAAGGACAAACAACAAAGTGATCCTATTATGATTCCGGTTTCACCTTTGGGGTACGGAACTCCAGAAATGTATTTAAAGGGCAATGATCAGAATTAACGCTCACTTGTGACCACTGCGCCACGAAAGTCCCCCTCCCCGGATGGACCGCGATAACCTAGCCTGCATAAAAAACATATTGCCAAAAAAAATCGCCAAATATGTAGGTAGATGCGGTGTTGTTAGTACATAACATTTATTTAAAAATATTATTTAATAGAAAAAAATATTATAGCTTTAACATTTAAATGGGGTCATCGCAACACATACTAACAATAAACCCACAAACTCCAAGAGTTGTTTAAAAATAAAAATCGTTAATCATTTTAATTTTCTTTAATCAAAGTAATACTCAAATATTACTGTGTAAAATTTATTTTCACTAATCTATATATATAAAAGGACTTGTGCTGACTGACTGAGGTAAGACGCACGCAGAGCCGTAACCGCTGATGGTAGAAACGTGAAATTTGGGCAGATGTTTATTTTCATATTCTGGACATCCACTAAGAAGGGAATTTGAAAAATTTTAACCCTAAAGGGATGAAATAGGGGTTGAAAGTTTGTATGGAA
>JAAIXJ010000100.1:1457099-1479293 GCA_013403705.1 Heliconius hermathena | reverse complement strand
ATCGTGGGGCATGCCGGGTCACGCATCAACATCGTCGCCAAAACCAAATATCCATGGTTCTAAGCTTCTTCTCTGCATTTGGTGGGATCAGCAGGGCGTAATTTATTATGAGCTGCTTAAACCTAATGAAACTATCACGGGAGCTCGCTATCGACTTCAGTTGATGCGTTTGAGTCGCGCTCTGAAAGAAAAGCGGCCACTATACGAGCAGAGACATGACAAAGTGATTTTATTACATGATAATACTCGGCCACATGTGGCAAAACCAGTCAAAACTTACCTGGAAACACATAGCCCCCTCCGATTACCACTTGTTTCGGTCGATGGCGCACGGTTTAAGCGAGCAGCGCTTCCATTCTTTTGAAGAAGCCGAAAAATAGCTTGATTCTTGGATTGCCTCGAAAAATGAGTCGTTTTTCCGACGGGGAATTCAATTGGTACCAGAGAGATGGGAGAAAGTGGTCTCTAATGATGGACAATACTTTGAGTAATGTCATTGTAAGCATTATATATTAAATTAATTTTTTTTAAACAAAAAAAAACAGCGATAACTTATTCAACCTTCACCTAATATTTATTTACGAATCTGAATTGCTTTCGTGTTTCGTGACAAAATATATATGTAGCGCAGTGGCACAGCGTGTAACTGTAAATGCGTCGATTGTGAGTTCGATTCCATAGAGGAATAAATTGTTTAATTTTTTTCCACCAATCAATATGCAATGTTTTACAAATTCCCTCTGCTTGCCTTGTTGTATACAGGATACCAAATTAAAATGGGACTACACGGAAAGCACCAGCGTTCATATAAAAACGAATCAGTCGTGATTCTTTTTCCAGTGGAAAGTTCTAAAGGAACTAACATAAAACAATACAGTCAAACCTACTCCCTTTACACAAGTCGGTAAAAAAATGTATGTGTTGAAAATTAAAGTTAGGAAGATAGGCCACTGGTATCTACATCGTTGAACGCGTGGAAGGTGGCACAGGTGATCTTCGACAGAGGTTTTCGATACCTATAATCTGGTAAAAAGTCCACACTATAGCTTCAATGCTGGTAACCGGGCCTAGATAGGAATCAGATAGGATTAGGGTGCCCTCTAACCGTAGACGAGGGCCTGATGAATCACTTTGGAGGTGTGGTATGGCACAAAGTGTGATTGTAAAATCGACTAGTTGGCAGTTCGATCCCCACTCGAGGAAATAAAATATTTATTTATAATACATTTATATTTTCATTTCTTCGCTCTGGTGTCAAAGCAAAGCGCGGCGTTGAGTTCCACTACTCAACGCGCAATGCCTCCAGAACTCGGCGGAAAGTGGGGAACGGAGTGTCTTAACACTAAGTTCCCTCTGCCTACCTTGCATTGTGCGGGATACAGCGTAAAGCTGATTTTATATAGAATAAATATTCTGGTATAAGGCATGACTATATGATTAATTTAGTATTAAACGGTGAATCGATCTTACTGAACCGCTCTCGATACCCACATTCAAGTGATAGTAAAGGCAGGCAGAATTTCCGGGCAAGGGAAATCTTTTTAATGAATCCTATATAGACCAAGAAAATCATCAGCTCAATTCTCTTATCGAATAGTGGTGGAAGAAAAACGGGTGCCAAGACATTAACTATTCACGAGGGTCAGGGTCTGAACAGCGCGACCAGCGGTCGTAGTGGTAAAACCAACTCGGTTACGATACAATTTCACGATATTTTTTCTCACGCGGTCTTGACGATTTTGACACCGACAGCTGCACTTATAATTATAATTTATTAATATATGTGTCAAAATAACTAGTATATAAAACATGTAAAATAGGACATGTAAATAAAATTAGTTTTTAGGTATCATTTAGATTGATATTTACAGTAAATATTTAAAATTTAAAAATATTAGAAAGTAAAATAATAATAATTATTATATTCCTATATAGACAAACGTGGTACGGATCAAATGTCTGTCAAAATATTACATAAATAGTTTTTCTCATATCTATGTAATAATACATAGATATGAGATATATAAATAGAGATATATAAATATAGAATAGAAATAATGATCCGTTACTTATATTTTTATTGTGAATTGATTGATTTATCTTTATATGTGTAGTTAAAGTGTAGAGACACTCCGTTCCCCACTTTGCGCCGAATTTTTGAAGCATAGCGTCTTGAAGAAACCCATCGTCTGGCCTTGGGGCTAAAGCGAAGAAATTAAAATATTAATAAATAATAATACATTTCCTCGATTGGGGATCAAACCCACAACCGTCAACCGGTTACAGTCACACCCTTGTGTCCCTGCGTCGGTGATGGCATCAATAAAAATACTGGAAGACAAGTAATATTTAATTATTATAGAAAGAGTAATATTTAATAATTTATGGGCCAGATAACACGTGAATTGAACATCTTCCGTCTATAAAAAAATGTAAGCGATTTTTTTTTATGTAGCGCATTCAAAGTTGAAATCAAAATTATAACGTGAAAGAAAATGTGGAAGCGATACAAAAAATAAAATCTCTTTACATTCGAAGAATTTTATTTATTATACTTTTTTTAATTGATGAAGCCCCCTAATTACAAAATAAGTAAAAATTAAATTAAATTAAATCAGCTTCACGCTGTATTCCGCACACAGCAGGGTAGGCAGAGGGAACCTAGTGTTAAGAAACTCCTTACCCCTTTCCGCCGAGTTCTGGAGGCATAGCGTGTTGAGTGGCGGAACTCAACGCCGCGCTTTGCCTCGACACCAGAGCGAAGAAATGAAAATATAAATGTAAATAAATATTTTATTTCCTCGAGTGGGAATCGAACCCACAACCAGTCAATTTTACAGTCGCACTTTGTGTCCCTGCGCCAGGAGTGGCCTCGAAATAATAATATCAGTAAATTACAATTATTCATCGTATCTTCATACATAGTCACTAAAAGTTTAATATCAGTCTTTACTTTTCCTTTGATATTCATGTGTAGCAAAAGGATATTAATACTAATAATATAAAAAATCATTATATTCTTTCCAATATTTTTTTCAGAAATTTTGAATTGGTTTCCTAATAAATTAAATTTTAAGTAACATTGTAAAAATAAAAGGCATTTTAGCCCGCGCGTGCCTTCTGGATTTTAAATTTTCTTTAAACCATATACTGAACAATCAATATTAAAATTCAATTTCAAATAATTTTTTACTCAAATTTGAGTACAATTTCGTAATATAACAAATTAATGAAAATTATAATTTTATAAACAAAAATATTTACATAATATACAATGATTATAAATATAACGAGAGGATAATAAAAGATTTTAGTTTTTATAAAAAAACATTTATTAAATTATTAATACATTTTCTCAGTTTAGAATAAAAATGTGGACAAAATTTAAAAATGCCGGGTTAAATAGTAGAACAGCAAAGTTGTCTTAAGTAGTACACACTAGAAAGCCTTTTTATTTACTTTGTCGCAAAGTTCGAAGCATGGCTTTCATATCACACAAAAATAATGATGTAATAAATACATTTCTTCTTTTTTATATATATTCTAATGATATTTAGCATATTTTATCACAAACCTTAAAAAGAAATTATAAAATGAACTGTTAAACGACAACGTAGTATCCGGTTGCCGCAATGGGTCGCTAGGCGGCGCCTGTAGTATAACGTCAGTCGTGTGTAATGTGTATCTATAGTTTCCTTCTGTTTTGAAACCCAAGCAAGCTAAGTGATTTAGTTCCTTGAGCAATTAAAAAGGTTTTAAAAGGTGTTTATAGTGTAATTCCAGCTGTACAAGAAGATGGAAAAGAGAGTCAATTTAGAAACCCTGGGAAGAGATCCCTCACAGGTAAATGAATTGTTTCTTCTTTATATTGGAATGTTTTGTCGATACGTATTTCCTGAGATACATATTGTTTCTATACAACTAAAATCTTAACACTTTTACATAATTATGAAAATTACAGTATATCAATGAAATGCTGCTAGATATTCTCATTATCGTCATTTTAAGATGTGGCGTTATTGTTTATAGCAGACGCAATTACCAAATGTTACGTGCTTTCTGGTCCACGTTTTTAACTTATAATAAACCAAAACGATATTTTCAATTAATTTCCTTTAATGAATCTTTGAAACACAAAATTATGTTGAAGAGCAAACGGGAATAGTGCCATTATTATATATTTGAGGTTAAGTGTTAGAATTACATTAGAATACCAAAAAATCAGCTTTCTAAAATAATGCAACATATTTACGAATGGTTATGATCTAATAACTAATAATATTTCTTATTAAATTGGTAAAATAATTAAGCATTTAGTATCAAGCCGCTTATCGCCGTATGTATCTCAAAAATTATGTTGTATATAAATGTAGGATTTCTATCGAAGCTAAACTGATCATTCATGTTATTTTAAGTTAGTCATATATAGTTCATAGTATCTTTTTAATAGTATAATCACAAATCGAGATATATAAGCAAGTAGGAATGCATATAAATATCAAATGTATACTACTCTACGTAATTTCGCGCCCTTTCACCCAACCTCGATTTTTTCTAGATAAACATAGCGATAATTACATTGAAAAATATTCTTTAATTTATTACTTAATTCTTTTAACGTATATTTTCGCCATGTTATATTAAGATACTGCAATTGTATTTTATTGACGCACGCCTTACCAATACAGCGGCCATTTTTATTGCGTCGCGATGATTCGTGTCATCCGCCATTGCAAGATGAAAACTATCATTCCATTTTCAGCTACAAACCACGTTTATCTATATTCATTATATGAATTATAGCATTTAGGCACATTCTTTCGTGTTGGATTGAAGACATTTTTATTATAAACACTCCCTTGGAAGATTTTTTAAACTACGTAAGTCGGAACCTTTGACAACTTGCACCATTTTGACGTTTGGTTAGCTTGACTTTCGAAATCTAACACGAAAAGACAATTACAGTACTTATTTTTCTGATATAATATTTAACTGATAAGTTAATGTTAAAGCGGACACTAAAAAAATATATTTATTTTATAAATATTATTACATATAATGGTTCCTATAGAGGAGTTCGTTAGAGAATTAAATTACTAGCGTGATCTGAAGATACTATTTATATACTTTATAAAACTACAACATAATAAATGAATTTTATGACATAGAAATATTATTTATACAATATATTTGTAAGATTCGTAATATAGCGTTTTATATAAAAAAAATGTTTTTTTGGTTTTGTTTTATTTATTACCTTTTATTATTTTATTTTTAGATCAAAGAACTTAATCTGGATAATTGCAGAAGCCCTCATATTGTGGGTCTATCAGATGCCTATACAAATCTCGAAATTTTAAGTCTCAACAATGCTGGCCTTATTTACCTTAAAGGGTTTCCAACACTGCCTAAATTAAGGAAATTGGAGCTTTCCGACAACAGAATATCAAATGGGCTCAACTATCTCAGTGGCTGCAAAAAATTAACTCACCTGAATTTGTCTGGCAATAAAATACAAGATTTAGAGGCTTTAAAGCCTCTTGAAGAATTTAAAAACTTGAGAAACTTGGATCTCTTTAACAATGATGTTACCAATATTGAAGATTACAGAAATAAAGTATTTGCTTTACACCCATCACTAAAATATTTGGATGGGTAAGTTGTAATACATAATAATATGTATAAATTTTATTTATTATGCCTCCAGATTGAGAAGAAAATGGGGAATGGAATGTATTAATAATACGTTCCCTCTGCATACCCTGCTGTGTGTATAGCGTAGGGATACAGAGTGATAGTGTATACTAATCAGCTTTCGATCATGTCATTTGTATTAATAATAATCATTGTCAATAAATTGAGGCCATTGTGGGTTCAACTCCTATTAAGGAGAATATATTATTATTTTCATTTTCTAGCATGAACCTAAAAAAATAATAAAACATGTTTGTAATATTTCAGTTATGATAAGCAAGACCGAGAGGGAGAAGACAGTGATGCAGAAGAAGAGGATGGTGAAGAATTAAATGGGAATAACAGTGAAGAAGAAGGTTTGTATTAGTAATGCAATGTTATTAATATAAAAAGCAATCCAAAAATAAAACCCATAAAAAGTAGAAAGTAGAGAATGGTATATCTTGGCACTTCTTTCTGCCTACTTAGCTTTATGTGGAAAAAAAAGCAAAATTATGAAAGTGAAAAAATACTAATATTCTTTTTGGGATTTTTTATTATAGTAGTTGAGTTATTTTGAAATTTTATGGCACTAATTCTCTTCTGTTATTTAGTAAATAGCTTTTTGTTTTACTTTTAGCATTACACTTTAGTCCCACATATAGGTTAGACAAAGGGGACAAAGTGTTAGATAGTTTGTTCCCCATGCAACACCCAGTTTACGAAACAGTATTGAGTGGCGTAACTCAACGTCACGATATGTTTTTTTACCATAGAAAGGAAATGAAAATAATTCTCTTCCTACAAGTGGAAATTGAATCTACAATTCTACAGTGAGGCATTGTGCTGCTGTGCCACAATGGCCTCCAGCACCACATATTTAGTAATTACATTATAATTAAAAAACTTATTCATGACATTACACTGTCTTACAGATTTGGATATTGATTTGGGTCCTTTAGTTATTGATGATGAAAGTTTGTCAGAGAGGCTGCCAGAGGAGTCCCCCAGCCTCCTTATTTCATTATATACAGTATACGGTCTACTATTTCACATGGGTTTTCTTTTAAGAAGTAAGCATCATAATTCATAAGCTAAAATGACAAGTTGATAACTCCTTCAAAGTAATATATGTTCTGATTTTATAAATGCTCATTTATGTTAAGACTGTATAATTTACTTTTTCCTTATTTCTTTGTTCCAAATGCTTCCAATTAAGACATAGTATAAACTTATAATGTTAAACTTGTCCATAAGTGTTGAAATAATTACCATTTAAATAAATCAGCTTCATGCTGTATCCCACACACACCAGTTTAAAACATTTTAATTACCATTTAAAATGTTTTATAGCACTTTCTTTTTTTATATACATATCTCACCTCTAACTAGATATCTATGGGGCACTTTGTCATATAAAAGTGTAAACTCATAAAAAAATGTTGAGGACTTTCTTAGAATAAAATTAACTATTGCATATTTTCTTACATTTATTTGCAAAAATGTTCTATTATATTGGCTTATTTTATGTTCATAGTCATATGTCATAAAAAAAATCTCTATTCGTCTTCTTTTATTTATTATTAATATTTCTGCATTTATTGGATTTATCAACTTATTGTTATACAAGTTATCTGTTTGTGATGCTTATTTACTCATTTCCCATGTGGCTTTATCGTTCCGAAATGAAAAAGGATTTTTGTTGCTTTACACACATGTATCATGCATAGCAGCCCTGCTATGGGACTGCACTGGGTTCCCCTGACTACCTAGCCAGGGGAACCTAGTGTTAAGACACTTATAAGTTCTCCATGTAACTCTCAATTTTCTAGACACTGCATGTTGAGTGCCGTAACTCAACACCGCGCTCTGTCTTGCTATATTCAGTAATTCTAAGATATTTGATTTTATTCATTAGAAACTATAGTTAGCTTTTAAAATTGTGATTCTTACTTTCCCTAAATTTTTGAAACACTGTATACCGTAAAACAAATAGAAAATAAAAAAAAAGAATTTATAATAAGTGAGTTTAAAATATTCTAGCAAAATTTGTAGCTATTGCATTTTGTTAATTTTTCCTTTTACTTTTAAGAAATTATTCATATTATACGCAGTATATTTGATATCATATGATGGAGTTACATATTTTATTTGTAGTATATAGGCCTCTGTAGCTTCAGAGCGCCTAACTGCAAATGCAACGGTTATGGGTTCGATTCCCATTGAAATGGTGTATTTTCGTTTCCTCGCGTTGGTCCAAAACAAAGCGCGACATTGAGTCCCGCCACTGAACACTGGTTACAAAATTTGTAGTACAAATTTTTTAACATATTTTATTGTTACAGGATCTGATGTTGAGGAAGAGGAAGATGATGATCAGCTTTCTTTAAGTGCAGTGTACAGGGCAGGTTAGTATTTTTGTTTTTCCAGCACATAGAAGGGTACGCAAAGGGAACCTGCTAACGTAATGTTAAAACACTCCGTTTACATATAAATACTTCCGTTCTTCACCATCTATCAAATTCTACCACCGAGACATTGCCTGCTGTGTTGCGAAACTCTACGCCACGCTTTGCCTCGTTACCAGAGCCAGGAAATGGAAAATATTTCTTCGTTTGCGTTGCTTTTGCCCCTGCGCGACGGCAAGATCCTTTAAAAGTGTCTTCATAATAATAAAATATACTGTAATATATAAATTATACCCTAAATATATTTACTTCTAAAATACTGTTATTTTTTCTTAGTTATTATAGGTTTTTCAGTAAATAGTATTGTAATGTAGCAAAAGTAATAACTATATCTGTGAGCTTCTTTGTATGTGTGTGTGCGTACTTAGACGGTCTTTACACGTTAATTATTTCTTTAGTAAAATATTTAACATTTGTCCAATAGAGGAGGAAAGTTCCGCCAGCTCATTGTACGTAGGAAGTGACGTCGAGGAGGAAGAGGAGGAGGACGACGAGGCAGAGAACGATGACGCTGACCAAAACTTTAAACCGCAAGGTAATTTAATTATATAGTAAACTAGTGACCCAGTAAACTAGTGGGTCACCAGTTTACTTTAACTTATTCTTATATTACAGCCAATTTATTAAAAATCTTGACATAAATTGTAGCCTATGTGTTATTCTTATGTGTAAAGTATTTTATTTTAAAGTTTCATCTATATCCGTTTTTGCGTGTGTGTGGAACAAACACCCTTTCCTACAAACGCGACGGTAGTGAGCTTGACTTCCTACTCCTGGGAATGAGTTATTATTTCCTCGCTCTGATAATCAGACAAAGCGCGGAGTTAAGTAACTCCACTCAACACGACAATGTCTCGGAAATTGAACATTGCGCGGGGAACGGTAGGGTATGGGGAAGTATATTATAATATGAGAGCTCCCTCTGCCTAAACTGCTGCGGGATACAGCGTGAAGCTAACGAAAATAATTTATTTGCAGACGGCGATGAAACGCACGAAGAGAGCACTCGGGGGAAGAAACGGAAACACGACGACGATGACAACTGAGATGAAATGCCTTACGTATCTTACTAGCTCGTAAGTGTATGTACAGCCGATACTTCGGACAATAAACCCGATATATGTATATTATGTAACACTTGTTTTACTTCTATAGAAAGTTTTAAATTGTTTTGCTTCACGTTGTATCATGCATAAATTGTTTTTTTTTTTCACCAGATAGTGGGGAACTAAAGTATCTTAAAAGGTAACAGACCGTCTGAACACTGGGTTCCCTCTGCCTATCCTGCTATTTGCGGGGTACGCCGTGAAGCTATTAAAAATCCAATTTCTATTCAAAGTTATATCATATTCAATTCAAGTTATTTCTTTTTAATTAGGTGGGTAGACAGGGGGAAACTAGTTATTGATAGTATCATTTTTATCAGCTAATAATATTTTATCCTTAAATTTGTATGTAAAGTTAAAAAAATATTCTAAATTATATATTTATTATATATAAATATTATATATATTGAGGCCGGTCGTGGCGCAGCGGCACGAGGTGTGACTGCAAAACCGACTGGTTGTGGGTTCGATCCCCACTCGAGGAGATGAAATATTTACTTAAATTTATATTTCCATTTCTTCGCTCTGGTGTCGAGGTTAAGCGCGGCGTTGAGTTCTGCCACTCAATACGCAATACCTCCAGAATTCGGCAGAAAGTGGGGAACGGACTGTCTTAACACTAGGTTCCCTCTGCCTACCCTGCTGTGTGCGGGATACAGCGTGAAGCTAATTTAATTTTTTTTTTAATTTTATAAATATTAAAATAAAACAAGTGTTACATAGAGGAGTGTGGCTCTCAGCCCCGAGTCAAAATATGGGTCCAGCGGAAAATCAAACCTAATCTCAACAGACATCGGATTATATTATACATATTGTAATATAGAATATAAATATATAAATAAACAGGGCGTTATGTCTCTATGAACAATAAATGTAAATGAAAACAAGTGAAGCTTGTAAACAAAATAACCGTTTATATTTTTTCACATATTATATTTCACATTGAATTTTCTTTTGTAATATTGAATTATATATTTTTTTATTATAAATTTTAAATGTAAATTTGTATTTATAGTTATTATTTCTTGATATAAACAGTCTCCCAATCGGGGGAATGATGATGAGGGGAATATGTTCATTTCCTCACTCTGATGAGAAGCTAAGCCGCGGCGCTTAGTTCCGCCACTCAACAAGCGATGATTCGAAATTGAGCGGTGTAACCACTTGGTTTCCTCTGTCTATCCTGCTATAAGCGGGATACAGCGTGAAGCTAAAAAAAAAAGAAACTGGCCTCCGTGGCTTCTTGTTTTTGTTTAACAAAATATTGGATCTGCTGTTCTATTAGATATTTTATAATTATTTTAACATTTATCTTATAGACATGTTGTTTCATGTTTGTCGACATAAAAAAAATATATTGTTTTATTAAATTTCATCATTCAATATTACTTACTACAAAGAGAACTCAATCCGATGTCTAGTTATCAAGATTATTGAAATCGATGTGTTTTTGTGTGGAATATGTAGTTTGTTGTCCGACGAGTTGATATTTCAATTAAATTGTTTATGTAATAACTATTTTTTTTATTCTATTGACATGCTTATTTTAGTCTAAACATTGAGTGCGAGTGCATGAGTTTTAGATTTTAATTAGCTCTCGGAAAACCTTTGATTACAATCTATTTTGACTAGCTTTAAGATAGTTTTTGGGTAAATTGAGAACATATTTACGACCTCGTTGTTATTATTTAAATTCTGACGATGTTCCCCGTTCATTATGATACACAAGCTCATGTACAAACCAGGATATAATTATAAAACTATAAGTGAACATATTACTTATAAAATTTATTTTATAATTGACTCACAATGTAACTTGTAAAAAACACAATGAATACAATAAATATTGTCAATTGCTTCACACGTACGAAGATAAATAATGTAGTTTATATTATACAAAGAATAAGCACTCCCAAATTATTGTACGTAATAAATTATAGAAAATAAAATTTTTCTAAGAAATATTTCTATACCAGACTCGATTGGCCGGTTTTGGCTGTTGGAATGTAAAGTCTAAATATTAACGTGTTGCCCAAAATTACTATCAAATAATAAAATAACATGTAAAATCGAACCCTGTATATTAATAAATAAACTATAAGAAAAGAGAATCAAAGGTTAGGTGATTTGTATCTTCTGACTTTCCAAAAACTTGTGGCAGAAAGTGCGATGCGACTCGCAGTGTAAAGTATGTTGTTGGACATTCAAATTTTTACACGAAAAATTTTAATTCTATATTACATTTAGAAATATTTAAAATTTTTATAAAAATGTTATTGATCTATGTTGTTTTATGTAGAAAAATATCAATTTGGTAGTTAAACCTTGATCGGGTACTGGGAAACATTTTGCCATATCAATCATACCGAATCTTATAACTAAACAAGCAAAAGAAATACAGACCTACAGGAAAAACAATTTTTTAAAATATAGCAACAAATTAACAATAGTAAGTACTATATGAATAGAATGATTTAGCGGAATATTAGAAATTTGGAACCGTAAACAAATCATAAAATAAGTTTGTGTTAAAAATAGTTTCCTTTTTTTTTAATTATCACTTTGGTATAGGAATGTGGACCGAGTGACAAAGCCGCGGTCTGCCAGGAGTTTTTGTGTACAAAATGGCGCCTGTATTCCGTCAGCGTTCCCCTAAATAAAATATCGTATTATATAAAAAAATAATTTCATTAAATTAGATAAAATTCTTTGATATCTTGACGATTTCATAGAATATTTTTCTACAATCTTTTTAAATTTTAAAAGAGCGATTTATGCACTAATGTATATCGATGATAATTTATGAAGTTTGGTTGGTTGATACATCGTGGTGAATGTGCCAGATAGATATGTTGAAGAGAATTTTAGTTAATAATTTTATTGTATTGTGTAAGTCATTAAGTTTAAGTAATTTACAACTTGGCCTGTTGAAATATATTATAATCCTATTAAGACTTTATTTCTGGGATTGTAAAATAAAAACTACATACAAAAATATGGCTTTTATTTTTTCTCTTAACTGAAATAATATTTACAAAAAATACACATTTATTTAGGAAAGATTTCTCAGATCATAAAAATTGACATTAAATAGCAAATAAGCTTGCTTCACACTGTGTTTCACATACAGCGATGTAGGCAGAGGGAACCTGGGAAGCTATTGTGTTCCTGATGTCGCACGCATGTGCCTCACGACTCACCTCAAAAATAAAGTTAATTTACTTTTATTTATTACAACATTTGTATTTTATGTAAATCTTACTGCACAATGACACAACTAAGAACGACATGATACAAGTAATAGTTTATTCAATTAGCCAAGATTTCTAAAGTAATAAAAATTCGGAAGCTCAGTTTCGAAATAAGAAGCTACAATTTTTGCATTTCAATCGATATCCGTTTACAAACACTTGTCTTGAGAAATAATTTAACAATTTAAAATTACATTTTAGCTGTATCCCTCATAGGCAGGCAGAGTAAACTTAGTGATAGCGCCTAACTTTCGAGACAATGCATGTTAAGTGGCGGAACTTAACCCATTTGTCTTATTAGCCGATGAAATAAATATAATAATTTAATTGTGGATTCGAAATTACCCCGATTGGAATTCGAATCCACAAACACCGCGTTTACAGCCACTTGCTACCCACTGCGCCACAACGGTCCGAAATTTAAATGCAATTCTTTCATTATTGCATAGCAGTCTGTTGTTCCAAGAACTGTTGTAACAAGGCACTATCGATAGGTATAACAAGGTTTTCACTTCCGTCATATGTCCTTTTAACTTTCACTAACTTATGATCTAGGAATTCGGTTAATTGAGCTCGAAGTGCAAGATCTGAGCTCACCAGGAACTGTTCACGAGCTTTGGAATATAAATCTTTGAAAGGTAGACCTGCAATGAAATAACGTTATATAATATGTTAGTTACTATACAGTTGAGTTGAGGCCGGTCGTGGCGCAGCGGCACGAGGTGTGACTGCAAAACCGACTGGTTGTGGGTTCGATCCCCACTCGAGGAGATGAAATATTTACTTAAATTTATATTTCCATTTCTTCGCTCTGGTGTCGAGGTTAAGCGCGGCGTTGAGTTCTGCCACTCAACACGCAATGCCTCCAGAATTCGGCAGAAAGTGGGGAACGGAGTGTCTTAACACTAGGTTCCCTCTGCCTACCCTGCTGTGTGCGGGATACAGCGTGAAGCTATTTTTTTTTTTTACTATACAGTTTTTAATTGATCATTAATTAAAAAAAATCGTATTTTTTCACCAATAATATTATGTCTTTTGTCTCTGTTGAATAAAAGAAATTATAAATGGACACTAATTATATGTTATTATTGATAAGTCTAATAAGAAGTAAAATAAACTTTATCGATGACGGGTTTGATCCCCACTCGAGAAAATGAAATATTTATTTAAATGTATATTTTCATTTCTTCGCTCTGGTGTCGAGGCAAACAAACAAACGACGCAATGCCTCCAGAATTCGGCGGAAAGTGGGGAACAGAGTGTCGTAACACTAGGTTCCCTCTGCCTACCCTGCTGTGTGCGGGATACAGCGTGAAGCTGATTGATTGATATATAAATTTTATTTTATTTAATACTAACTTTCACTTGTTCAAACTCAAATGAAACTGTCAACATTCTACTCACTGCAGAAATTCACATGATAAAAAATAAATATTAAGTCACCCAAACAATTTACATAAGACATTGAAAAACTTAACGTCGGCAGTGTAACCCTGGTAAATGCGTATAGGTGTCGTTACGTACTCTCACATTTATATATCATATATCCCGCACACAACAGGGTAGGCCGATGGAACCTAGTGCTAAGTGCACTTTGTTCACCATTTTGTATCAATTCTGACGGTAACGTATTAAGTGTCGAAACTGAACGCCGCGCTTTGCCTCGACACCAGAGCGAAGAAATAAAAATGTTAAATATTTCATTTCCTAGAGTGGAGATCGAATCCACAGGTTGTCGTGTTACAGTCACACACTTGTGTACCTACGCGCCACGACTGGCCTCAAGCCTCTTCCTTTATACCATTCGGAACAGTGTTTATTTTATTTCATATAGTAAAGAATACAAATCAATTTTTGAAATTGTAACAACTTTCTGATAATAAAAATATAATCATAATTCTTTATATACTTTTTTTGTTCTCTCCTGAGAATTCGCTTTTTATCTTGTTAGCAGATTTATACTTTAAGCCGACTATAGTATTTATTTATTTTGATTAGGGAAATTAACACACATTAGAAATTTCATAAAATTTAAGTCTCCACAAAAAGAAATACCTTGATAATGTGTCTGTTTATGATTCTCCAACTGATATTCTATAATAATCTGGAATATTCCTTTGGCATTACTAGTCAGAGACTGGAAGACACTCTTTAATGAAGAAATTTGTAGTGCCCCACTTCTCTGCGTCATGAGTGAGTTTTCGAAGGAAGTTTCTTCTATGTAAGGCAAAAATGTCGTCACGTCCCACCATGTGAAATTAAACTTGCTTAGTTTATTGTGATCCCATACTGTAAATAGAAAACATGTTTTATTTAATATACAAAATAAATAAACAGTTTAGTTTTAGTTTCAGGCCAGTCGTGGCGCAGGGGCACAAAGTGTGATTGCAAAACTGACTGGTTGTGGGTTCGATCCCCTCTCGAGGAGATGAAATACTTACTTAAATTTATATTTCCATTTCTTCGCTCTGGTGTCGAGGACAAGCGCGGCGTTGAGTTCTGCCACTCAACACGCAATGCCTCCAGAATTCGGCAGCTGATTTATTATTTTATTTTACGTTATATATTTTTTGCAATGAAAAAAAAAGTACCTAGTACTTATCCTAAGTGTGGAATAACACTTTAAAAAATATTTAAAAAGAGTACCTAGTGTTAAAACAATTTCTGCCCAATTTTCAACATTGCGTGTTAAATAGCGGAACTGAACGCCGCGCTTTATCTTGTTACCCGAATGAGGAAATAAATGTCATTCATTCCCCTGAGTGGAAATCAAACCCAAAACCATGGCTTATACTTCCAGATAATGTGCCACTGTATATAATAAAATATATTTTAATAATCATAATTAAAATTCTAAAATATTGCTATAATTATACTTACACTCATATACGCCATTTTGTCTATCAATATGTTAGCATAGAAAAGAAAATAAAAATTGAAAAAGGTTAAATCAAATTATAAACATAAAGTTAAAAATGAATCCTCTATAAGTCGGAACAGTGACGAATTCCAAAAAGGAAATTAGTTAACAGTTAGCGACATCGTTGCATTAAGTTTTATTACTAGTTATAAATGTTCAGCTTCACGCTGTATCCCGCACACAGCAGGGTAGGCAGAGGGAACCTAGTGTTAAGACACTCCGTTCCCCACTTTCTGCCGAATTCTGGAGGCATTGCGTGTTGAGTGGTTATAAATGTTAGTTTAATGTTTCACATATTTCTACGATTACTGCAAGGTATATATATAAAGGAAGTCTAGTGATGTCCCGTTCTCTACGCACCATCCGATGACCGAACTAGCCATGTTACCAGAACAAGGAAATGAACAGAATTAATTTCGGTACAAAATCGAACCCACAAGATCGTTATACGATAATAAATAAAAGACAAATCAAGAAGCGTATAAATACTCACATAATGGTGCATTGATATGGTCGATAGTAGCAATAAGATGAACATTCTTCAATTGAGCCAAATTTGCCAGAACTGATTGCGCTTTAGAACTTCTTAACATAACTCCATCAATATTATGGACTATTAAAAATAAATCTACTCCGCATTCCGATAATTGAGAATCTATTAAATTCACCACATCCCCTATATTAGATGGGACTTGAGCATTTTCCAACAAATCCACGACAATAGTTTCCAGAATGTTCTTCACAGTCAAACTAGGAAAGAAGCCGTTAACAACAATGCACGGCATATTCTGGACTTTTTCCATTTGAAATCTTTGTAAAACCGTTTTTTTCGATCCAATTCCATATAAAATTAAATTAAAGTTTTCGCTTAAGATGTACAACCACCTGTTGAACAATTGATCGTGAGTTTGTATTAGATCAGTAATTTTATTTTTGTGTTCACTTGAAATTTCATCTACTTCAGTAATATTTTCGTTGAGATTCATATTTTTGAGTCTTGCGAGGGTATGATCTGATGTCGTTATCTGGAAAATGATTTTTTTATTTTTATTAAAGAAAGTTCATTGCTCCATTGGTTGCATTAACATAACATATTAATCAAAATATAGAATAGTAGACAGTAAGAACTTTAGTGTCAAGCCAGTCCGTTCTCTACTTTTCGCACGTTATCTGGAAAAACTCACCGTGGGTCGAGTTAGCAAAGCGAGAAAATAAAAATAGTTTAAATACAATCCCTTCGAGTGGAGGTTGAGCCCAACACGATGTGTTTACAGCCAAAAGCAATCCCAATCCCACTCCCGCGGTGGATGGCTTTAATGTGTTTTGATAAATTAAAAAATAGTAACCACAGTGTCTTTACACTAGGCTCCCAGTTTCCCTCTGTCTAAGCTGCTATGTGCGATATAGGATACAGAGTAATATCCTGCTGATTGTATAAATTATTGTAGTATTGTATAAATTTACATCAATTTTGTATAAATTAAAAAAGTAGTCAAATATTTTTAGAAGTCATCAAATTCATATTTCATAGTTTTAGTAAATTAATTCGCGTACATTCTTCAATGCAGCCGCGATTGCAGATAGCATTATCATTAACCTCGAATCGAATTAACTATATTTTATCAAGAAACAGCATAAATCATATTAGTAGTGAAGAACAGTGTCTTAACACTACCTTCTTCTGGCTACATAAAAAGCGTAAAGTTGCAAATATATATATATATATATATATATATATATATATATATANTATCGCTAATACATACGACTCGATTTCGAAATGAGGCGTGTGCGGCGGTGTTCCTTTGATAGGTTTATGTGTGCGTGCGTCATCCTTACAAATGGCGTTTTGTTTTAAAATGACAATTTTATTATTTATTTTGTTTGAAAAAAAAACTTTTTAATTTTTTGGAATTTATTTTTTTCTGAATTATATTAGGCTTTTATAGAGTAGTTAAAGCTGTGGTTTCATTTAATGTGGTGCTGACACTTCCACCCTGTATATCGACGCGAAATAGAAAGATGTCATCATATACTGACAAAACGTTGCCTATCTACCCTCGTTCATAAGTAATGACCGGTCTCAATAACTTATCTAACTTTGATAATCTGTTAAATTAGCTAACATTAGTAGCTGCGAATTTGCGTTTCAATAAACTATGACAGATCGGAATTTATACCTTTTAAGTATAAACTACCTTTGGGAGGGATTTTTACCGCTTACCATATAGGGACATAAAAAAGTAACAAAGAGCGTTTCAATAAATTAATTTTAGTATGTTTGAAATACTATCTGCCAATTATGTCTCGAATTTCGGTGTGATAAAGATTAATTTGATTTTTATAAAAAAATAATAGATTTATTTAGTGATGAATTGTGATAATGAAAATGTATAAGCTGAATTTACCTTTAATTTTAGATAAAAAAATACTAGTTAGTATTGATGAATTATCAATAAAAATATTATTATCTTCGGGAGTTTACTAACATCTAATAAAATTAAGAATCATTTTGTTTTAGATTGAAATGTAGGAGAAGAATATAGGAATAGAAAAGGTAGGAATATTCTAAATTAATGTCCAGTTATTAATAATATATATAGACTTGATATTTATGACCAGCTCGGTGACCAGAGTCTGCTCATGACGCCACTATATTTAACCATCCATTCTTAAAAATGTAATGTAATAGATCTTATTGATATTTTATATATCTTTGCAAATAAGCTTAAATTACTTGCTTGCTATTATTACTAGTGCAATATGAAGATGGTATATTTGGAAACAGATGGCTTATTAGTGACAGTGCTTATTACAGACAGCACTGAGTTTTATATGTCATACTTGCACATACAGGTACAATTATTTCATTTATTATTATTTTTTAGATGTTTTGGTATATGGAAAAGATGTTTTCCTTTCCTCTCAATGGAAAGCTAATGTCTCTCTTCCATTAAGTCTTTTATATATGTTAAATAAATATTATTAGTATGGTAAATTAAGAATGCTGTGTGATTCTAATAATTTTGCATAAAATAAGTAGTTATAATTTTATATAACTTCAATTAGTAATATAATAAAAGTGTATAACTGTTTTTACTCTTTTTATATATACATATATAACTTATAAATATTGCTTACCTTCTTGCTAGAATTCATCATAAAATAATTATCTGGTGTTACAAAATATTCAGAGTGTTTGTGTTTCACTCTATTTTTACTAGCTGTTATTTGTGTTAGTTTTTTTTGTTCAATCTCATCTTCACTTTCAGAGTTACTGCTTGCATCTGATGATTCACTCTATAAAAAAACACAAAACAATTCATAATATACAGTTTTAATGACACAAAAGAATTCATATTTTTTTATAAAATAATAAATATCATTGCCGCATGAAAAAAAAATATATGCAAATTTTACAAAATCTAAGAATTTTGTAAAATTTGCATATATTTTTTTTTTCATGCGGCTGTTGTGTGGTCTGATAAGAAGACGTAGCGCAGTGTTGCGTTCCGCAATTTCTCGGAATGTTTGGAAATTGGATTCTTAGAGGTTTATTACAACTAACTTTTTTAGCTTTCTTTTTAGCTCGCACAAGCTTAATAGGCAGCTACCACCAGAGAAGACACGCCGTTCCCCACTTTCCACCGAATTCTGGAGGCATTGCATATTGAGTGGCGAAACTCAACGGCGCGCTTTGTCTCGTTACCAGAGCAAGGAATTAAAAATATATTTTTCTTAATGTCCAGCCACATGCCACAATCATGCATGCATTCCTGCACTACAACTGGCCTCAAAGTTATTTATTTATATGTTATTCGAAATTTCAATAACACAGTTTGATAAAGACGTAGCCATACGTTTTTATCTTATTTTTATATTGATTATATATATATATATATATATATATATATATATATATATATATATATATATATATATAAAACTTAACTAAAAAATAAACAGCATATTGTATACATTTACAAACAAAAAATATTTTAATGTACTAAAGTTAAATTAATCAAGCACCATTTCAATATTTAAACATTATTTAAGTATTGTTGACACAAGAACGGAAAAGAATAAAATGTGAATGTAGTAGGACTTTTATACATTTTTTTTCTTAAAATGTGCATTATATTTCAGAAAATGTAAAAATATTTAATTAACAGTGAGAGATTGGAGCTTGCACAGTAAGTAATATTATTTAAAAGAAACATTTGTTAGCACACTATGTGAGTGTCCTAAATCAAACAGCTAAGAGTGCAGTTGTAAAATCATTTTCAGTTGTTGTTTTGTAGCATATAAACAGTAAATTTATTAAGCAATAAGTGAGTTAAATATTAAGTCTCGTCTAAATAAGGCTTTAGCCCTCAATTAAAAAAACAAAGTTGTAAATTGTATAAGAATTTGGACAAGCACTACTTGTCCAATTTCCAAAAGTAATAGGTTCAATTACTTCTCAAAATTATAACATTTCTTAAATTTTTCATACCTCTTCAATGCTTTTGTCTGGAACAAAATCACTACTGCTACCAGAGAAGTCACTCTCGGAACTGTCACTATCGACTGCTTGAATGATTTCTGGAATATCAATAGATCTTTTAACGATATATGTAAAGTTATAGAGAAAAGTATTTTATTATTTGAAGTTGTCTGACTGTAAATGTGACAGTTGTATGTCTATTCATGTCAGGGCCATTTAATTATTATCATTTCACTTCACTTATATGTTAAATTAGACAAAATGGAGGGAACAAAATCTCTTGGTTCCCCCTGCCCACTTAGCTATATCATCAGTGTCACTGCAGGACTTCCTGATTTAAAGTTTTGAGGAAACATTTTTAAATTAAAAATGATTACTTTGCAGTATCCCTCTATATCACTGGTTCCCAATCAGTGGTCCACAGAAACCTAAATATGGTCCGTGAATGATTTTAATTTTATGACTGGCGATGGTGAGGCTAAGTTTTCATTTGATAATTTAATTTTAATTTTTGTTATACCTACATGCATAGTGGTACATGCTACCAAGAATGATAAGTGGTTCTTGATCAAGAAAAGGTTGGGAACCTTTGCTCTATATAGTAACATAATGATAAATTAGCTGGTAAGTAAACTGGGTCGTGAAATAGTACAATCTAAGTATCTTTTAAGAGTATCAATGTTGATTTTAACACAGTTTTTTCTGTCTACTGTAAAAAACTTAAACTTGCAATTAGAAGGTCCTGCACTAACACCTACCAATATGCAAAATATGAAGTGAAGTTAAAAAAAATACTTACTTTTTTTCATTATATTTACAACATGCCTTGGTGTAGCCTCATCACCTTTTAAAAGTAAATTCTTCTTTGGAGTTTTCATTGGAGAATTAAGTGAGGTTATAACAGCTGCCTTGACTTTATTTTGAAGGTCATTTTTTGTATGACGAGATTTAAATTTGAATATATCAGTACCATCTACATCATCATTGCCAAAAAGTGCTGTAATTATAGAATAATTTACTACTTAAATTAAAACAATATTTAGTATACAATATGATTCTTTTTCATATTTGATGTAAGTAAAGAAAATACCAAAAAATGAATATACCTTTAGATTTTAATGCTGTTTCTTGACTAAGATCTTCATCAGAGCTTTCAACGTAATTATAAGTTTTTCTTTTAACAGGTGTCATATCTAAGTATTCATCATATTTTTTGGGTTTGGTCCTGTTCCTTGTAGCTCTTCTTGGGGTGTAGTTGAGACTAACCATTTCTTTATCTGTAAATTTGTGAAGTTTAGAACATGATGCATTAAAATTTTGATGTTTAACTTAAGTATGGAATAACACTTTAAAAATCTCTAATAAATAACATTCTCTCTTGTGAAATGATTATCATATGACTAATCTTAAATGCCCCTAGAGATGCTAACAATGTACACAAGTTGTAATAAGAATTTTCTAATCCTACTATGTTCTTTTGTCTGTGATTTCATTAATTCTATACATTCTTGTCATAAATTTTATACATTTCATTATAGTAAGTATATAATATAAAATTACTATAAAGACAATGCTATCATTAGAGCAGTTTTTAATAAGGAATAGGTATACCTAGTAAAAAGTAAAATAAGGTTAAATATTATTTAATAAGGCGAAAATATATTTTTAAAATTAATGAAAGCTTTGAATGGTACTCATTTTTGATATATATAATTTTTTTTTACAGTTAAAAAATCGTTATATTAACACTTACCACTGTCATACTTATCGTCCACGGAGTTGTTCATATTAAATATGCCTTTATAATTTGGAATTAGTTGTTTATAAAATACTACCGATATTTAATTTCCGCAAATAACCGCCACAATAATACACAATTGACATTTCACAATTCTTAAATTGGGATAATTTGTCAAAACATGTTTGACAATTGACTTTGACATTTATCGATTGTGTTCATCATTTACAGTAAGATTTTTTTTCAATATTTACTCTTTTATTTACAGTCCGTCTAAACTCTTATTGATAATCGGAGGTACTCGCGTAAAATTGCGCAGAATACCTATGCGCAGAAAACGTTCGATCAGTGTTACCCTGTTATGTTGTTTTACCCCACGCTTAGCAAATCATAATTGAATGATAATTAAAATATCTGATCATCTTTATGTTCTATATGTATACAAAACGAACATTTTATGAGGATATCTAAATATTGAAAAAAAAATCAGCAGTTCCATACATCGTTGTCGAGAATATAATCGAGACTAGCCTGAAAAGTATTTTTTTTTAA
>JAAIXJ010000100.1:733237-763912 GCA_013403705.1 Heliconius hermathena | reverse complement strand
TATATATATTATATTTAGATAGTTTCGCGGTGCCTTGCGGTGCGTCAACGTTAACACTTGGTGTATGATGGATAGGTGTGTGATGCTGCTTTATGTCCTGGTACTGGTGTATGTAGCAGTGTCCGCCCGTCTCGCACGGGTGTGTGGTGCTGTTTTATGTCCCAGCTCTGGTGTACATATATAGTAGTGTCCGCTTGTTTGTCTAACACTTGGTTTTATCGTAGATAATATAATGCGTCAATCGACTGATGTCGACGACATACTTATAATATATAGCCGGGCGTCACTGGTGCTGGCATATTTGATATAAGCGAATTGCTTTAGTAGTGTTGGATTCTGCTGCTGAGTTTCTTCCGCCAGTTCTTCTCAGCACTGAGGTTCTTTACTGAACTGGTAGTAGAATCGTGCCTACTCGGAGTCGCTGGCTGTCCTAGCGATAACTGAGTATTTTCAATTAATGATTTCTATATTACATTCCCACAACTCTGAGTCTAGTGTCAGTTCAGACAAACAGCTGCAGGGTGTGTGCTGTGCGTGTTATTCTACGACGGTTCTGTTTAAAAGAGGCGTTACAATAACAGTGAATAGAAATTATATTAATATTAAAACTAAGGCATATAATAAGAGCACGTAGGTAATAATTATAATATGAAATATACTATATTAACGAATTCATACGGAAATAATAAACACGTCACATTATACATACAGCATTCAATATTATTAAGATACGATAAGTAAATAAATAGTTTGAGAAACATACACGAACGTTAAATGGGTATATTAATGTAATGCCCTCTAATCTAAATAATTTGCGGGGCCACTCACTATCCCCCCATAGTTATAACTATCAGTAACGACTAGGAATAACAGAGAGGAGGATAGGACGTCTACGACATTCTTAAGAAATATCATGAGCGATTGAAACGGACAGACTATGACATTTTATTTATCATAATATATTTTATTTGTACTTATATTAAATTTATGGTACATTTCATATTAATAGTATTACTTCTGAATCTCTAAAAGATCTTGGATTACTAACGATCACTACGAAAGGGTTCTATCTATATTAGACGTATCACGAGCCATACTAAGATATTAAAATTATTAATTAAATAATTTTATTTAAATATTTTATTGAGTAGAGTGGGGAGTCAGTTACAAACTCTCGTAATAAGAACAAAATATTAAGAATAAAATTTTTAATATGTTACTATTGAGTTGTGCCTATGAAACTTTTAAAGACTATTTCTTTGATATTTATATTAATTTTGAAATTTACTTCCGGAAAAAAATCACAGTAGTATTTTCGTTACAGGCCTTGAAAGTCTTTGTCAATTTTATTCTATTCTATTCTAGTTTCACGCTGTATTCTTAGCGGGGTAGTCAGAGAGAACAGAGCGCCAAACACTATGGTCTCTGCATACTTCTTTCGCTTTGACCACTGATCTGTTTATCTTTCTTTCATTCTTCTTCTGTAATACTCACATTTCACTGTCGTATAACAGCGTCAAACGTTTCGCTGTCTCATCAATGCAGCTAAGGTACCATTGACCCTGTTGCCGGCAGCAATACGCTAATACGCCTTTCCGCGTTTCTTCCATCTAAAAGTCTAAAGCCTCCTTGGGCCTCCCACAACAGCTTTTCGGATCTCTCTTGCATTCTTCTCTTTGATAAAATTTAGCTTATTTAAAAACGATTTTTGTTTCCATGTTATGACCAAGATTTATGAGCCGATAGTTTGAAATATGACTTTTTACAAAAAGCCGACTGCTATGTTAAGAAAAAAATCTTTCTTCAAGAATCCGATTTTTTCAAGAAAATCACAAATTCCCAAATATTTATTGAACCACTGAAAATCGGCAAAGTTAATTAAAACGGATAGATACTGGGTTCCTCTACCTATAGACATACGTTGATATGTCGATCACCTCCTGTATAAAACAGTAAGCAATTGGAAATCAGTAAATATTATATGCGAGTCGGACACTCCCACTGAGGCTTCCGTAACAACTTCAGAATCGTAAGTCAACGGGAACAAGTAATAAATGTTGACAAACTTAAGGCATATGCACTCATTTTGTATAAAATAATTTAAAATTATAAATTTGTAATGCTTTTTTTTTCTATGAAATACCTATAAATTTTCACTTTAATATATTTTCCTTTTGCAGCAAAATCAATTCATAAATCTAATTATAAATGCTCGTATCTTTTGATTGCTTTAACTTAGAAGCTTATTTTTTTAGTCCTTCAAGGAACCATGAATATTTGATATAAATTTCAGCTTCAAACCTCCACGTGATCTTGAGATAAATGGTCTTGACATACATACGGACAGATGGACAACAAAGTTATCCTATAATGGTTCCGTTTTACCTTTTAAGATACGGAACGCTTAAAATTAAATTAAATTAAACTTTACAACAAAAAATACAATATTGTTAAAAAATATTATGATTCATATCGTTAAGCAAAGTCAACAGAGCGGTTTAACCGTAACTGGCTTTTTGCTGCGCCCCATACAGTGTACGGTTGGGTCAGGAAATAAAAACTGAATGAAGTACGCTACAACGCGCACATGTGACGTGTTTCACATTCAAATAACGTTAGTAATATACGGCCGCTAGTATATTTTCCTTGCATTATTCGTCAGTGTTTTGTACTTATTCAAAAGATGCTGTAATGTGTATGTATGTAGTTGACGGATTTTACAAGAACATATTTATGTTGTGTTTGTTAGAATTGAAATTTGTTTATAATTTTTTTTTCTTCTTCACGCTGTATCTCGGTATGTAACAGGGTAGGCAGAGGGAGCCTCGTGTTAAGACACTGCTCCCCTCCTTACGCTGTTCTCTTTTTGCATGTTGAGTGGCAAAATCAACACCAGTCATTCTGGTGGAAATAAAAACATTATTATTATATTTCTTTTTCTCGAGTGAGAATCGAAACCTCAACCATTCTCTTTTACAGTTTCAGTCACACGCTTATGCCACACGGCTGGCTTCAAACATATTATGAACATATAGTATTTTTGAAAAATACATTTTTGCGTGACTATAATATTTTTGGCAGTGATTGTAGTGGCAATATAATTTATAAAATTTTTGCATAATAAGTAGGAGACTAAGGTAAGACTTCCTACTGAAACGAATGTTTATATTATTTTTGAATATTGTGAGGCGGTATTTACACACTTAGTATTATGAATACTAACTACTTTTATTAACGATCCCTATTTTTTTAAATGTAATATAGTCTATGTTAGTTAGTGAAGATGCGCCTTTTAAATAGTCAAAGAATTTTTGAAATCGAACCGGTAGTTTTTGTGTGAAAACAATACAAACATACATACAAAAATACAAATCTTTTCTCTTTATAATATTATTAAAGAAAAGTGAAGAAAAGGATTTACTTTGTTATAAATGATATTATTACAATATATTGTTGCCATTACTGACAAAAATAGTGCGATGCGAACAATTTCATATGGTATCAATTGTACATATATATGTATATGGCAATGAAAATAACATCCTGCTATAAATTGTTAAAAATGTGAGTTGGTTGAGGGCTCCCTTAGGACATATAACGTTAACAAATTGCCGCAATTTCCAATGTGTAACGTATTTCGATGGCAATTTTCTCGGTGATATGATGCTTGAGTGCCTTTAGCGAGACGCTTGCTTTACATTACTTTTCCATACCTCATGACTGTCGTTGTTGCTTATCCTTTTATGAGTTGAAATTGGCAAAATACATGAAAAATATATAAATATATAATATATGATGTATGTATCAAATTAATTGAGGTCGGTCGTGATGCAGGGGTGCAAAGTGTGGCGTTGAGTTCCGACAATGCAATGATTCCAGAAAATTTATTTCAGTGGAAAATGAGGAACGGAGTGTCTTAACACTAGGTTCCCTCTATCTATCCTGTTGTGTGTGAGATACAGCGTAATATGTTTAATTATTAATTATAAATGGTGAACCCGTAGATCCTGTCGATTCTACGGTATTTCTCTGTATCACCATAGACTCCAAATTGCAGTGGGGACCCCATATTGATGAATTGGCGAATAGACTTAGCTCTGCAGCTTTCGCGATCAAAAAAATTAGATCATTAACTGACTTAGAAACGGCTCGACTTGTTTACTTCAGTTACTTCCATAGTATTATGTCCTATAGGATTTTACTTTAGGGTAATGCAACCGGTATTCAAACAATATTTGTCCTGCAGAAGCGAGCTATTCGTGCAATCTATAACTTAGGTCCTAAAGACTCCTTAAGGCNGCTCGCTCCAGTCTATTTCAAAGTATCATTGTCAGAAACGTTGAAATGTGATTTTGTATAATTGATTTTAAAAAAATAAGTCCCGCTGAGTTTCTTGCGCCGGTTCTTCTCAGGTCTGAGGCATTAACTTTAGTGAACTGGTGGTAAATTTGACGTTCAAAAAATTAAGCACCTAACTTCTTATTTTGAATAAAATTATTGGAATTTGAATTTGAATTTGAAAAGAAAACTAGTAATCAAATATTATTTTTAAAGGCTGTCGTGGTGCAGTGACTGTAAGCGCGACGTGGTTATGGATTTGCTTTATACTCGACGAAATGAAAAGAAGCTTAAAGTTTTAAATTATATCACTTCAAGTTAATTTTCAAGATAACAGTTCTATAAAGATATTTAAAAAAGGAAAAGTACAACGGAATGTTTTTAAAACGAAAATAAATGCGCTCTTCAAAGATTCTTTTTTATCTCCAACGGAGGTTAAATAAAGGAAAATGGGGTGAACATTTCATTTTCATTACAGTGAAACACAATTCGCGGTCATTATTCACTTTGAGTCCTGCCCCGCCCAGGCTTGCTCCCGTCACTGATGGACGCGGGTTTACTTACCTCTCACTACGAAACTTAGGGGCTTATAATATAAATTAACATATATACTTAAAATTAAGTATAAGCGAAATAATACACATAATATGTATATGTTACATGTTTGAGTTTCATAAAATTTGAAAAAAATAATCTTTTTAGGTTTCCGTACCTCAAAAGGGAAAAGGCGGAACCCTTATAGGATCACTTTGTTGTCCGATTGTACGTGTGCCAACATCATTTATCTCGAGATCGCGTGGAGGTATCGAATTGAAATGAATATAAAATATTCAAGTTTACCCTCCCTTGAAGCACAGAAAATATAAAGCTTAGTAACTTGATATTTTCAATGCAATCATACACCCTGTAATCAACACCTCTAGTGTATTTCCCGTTACTGTAATTAAATTATGAAATTTAGCAAGAAGTGAAAACTTAAATGATAAATAAAAAAAATCCGAAATATGGAAATATATATTGTAGATAAAAACGATTTTAATTGTATTTTATTTCATACAAAATGACTACATATTATTATTATATATTTGTTAACTTTCATAAGTAGTTCCCGAAATCAATCCCGAAATTGGTATGGAATACTCGATGGACGAGACTGATTCGCACTTGACCGGTTTTTTTAATAAATAAATACATACAATGATGTAAGCTAATAGAATAATAAGTAGCACAAGAAAATAATAATGCTAAGAAAATAGAAAAAGAAAAACATCATAACTTTACCTTGAATATGCTGTCAGAAAATGGCAGCGAAGTTTTCGTAGAATATTATTTTGCACTTTATCTAATTATAATTACTTATTAAATCGTAATTAATACGAAATAGTATTTTCATTAAATTACTCTGACCTTATAAATAATTAAGTTCTATTAATGATGTTGAATGTTTTATTATTTTACTAGCGCCCCGCCCGCGGCTTCACCCGCTTACGCCCAGTATTAATAACCTATCTCCAACGTCAATCTTAGATTGTTTCATACATCTATCCAATCTCTAGATTGGATAGATGTATGAAACAATCTAAGATTGACGTTGGAGATAGGTTATTAATATTGGGCGTTAAGCTATATGATTGTTGATCTAATAAACAGAAATGACTTCTAATATGATTTTTATTACTTTAATCTATAATATTCTAATATGGTTTTTTTTACTACATTATCGTAATTTCTATAAGGACTTTTGATTGTTTTGAATTAAAAAATATGACCAATGTTGATATTTGATATTTATAAAAATATACATAAAGTTAATTATTTCTTATACGTGTATATTTTTCTAACATTAATTTCTTTTTACCTATGTTATGTACGTCTCATCATAATTTTAAAACTCTGTTAAATGTGCTGATGTCAGTGAATAATTTAATTTACTCTTTCAGAAATAACCTTAAATGTTAAATTATTGATTTGAAGGATTCATAATATTCTTTGTAAAATAACTGTAGATTCGATCCCCACTCGAGGAGATGAAATATTTATTTAAATTTATATTTCCATTTCTTCGCTCTGATATCGAGGCAAAGCGCGGCGTTGAGTTCAATTATAGTTAGAAAATATAATATATTATTGCTTTGTCCTTAATTTTTTGTAACATATATTTTTTTTAATTAAGTATTAAAACACCTTAAGGATTAGAACTAAACAGTTTTTGACGTAATCAGGTTAAGATATAATAGATCATTAGTATAAAAATATATGCGAGCTAACTTTGACCTCAATGACGTCGAATTCACAATACGATTCGTATTTAATATTAATATAGAATTACTAAATAGTACAAAAACAATTACTTTGGTGTAAACGATTATTGTCCGTTTGCTCAAGTAGTAAAAACACTAGTTACAGTGCTTAACGATCTATTTACTTTGCCATCTCAAACTGTTCGGAATAGAAAGTACGTCTATTAAATAAGTATTTGGTGAAGTCGATTGTTGAATAAGGAAAAATAGTATTCTTATAAAATAGCTGCTAAGAGTTATGTGTATAATTATAATTTTATTTATTTCGTTTTCATATTTCATAGTAGTCCAGGTCACAACCGTACGGCTGCAACTGGAGGAAATTAAATATTAAATATTTTCATTTCTTCAGTCTGGCTCCTAGGCGTTGAGTCCCGCCACTCAACATGCAATGCTTTCAGAATTCGGCAGAAGCAGGAGCGGAGTGTCTTAATACTAGGTTATATTTGCCTACTCCGCTACATGCGGGATACAGCGTGAAGCTTGAAATAATCTAAACTACTAACGTAGTTATAATTCAGGTATATGATTATTTAAAGGTAGTATAGAACTAAATTATAACTACGTTTTAACAATACATTTTCTTTAAAATGAAGAGATAAAGTCCAGTACTAAAATAACATACAATTAACAAAATTAAGAACCGAAAACAACTGATTAACAAACATAGATCAAAGTTTAACGAATAAAATTGTAGAGGTAAAACTTTACCTAGCTTTGATAACTCATCATCATGTCAAAAAATAAATTATCACGGTAAACTTATTAAAGACTCCACTTCAACTTGACTGAAAGAAATCATTGAGGAACCATAAAAAGTTAAATTGCCTAAGTTTAAATTTAGGTAGTTCCGTTACTCCAATTTCTTTTTTTTTTGAAACGCATATTAATTTAAAGGTTTTTTTTTATATAAAACATGTTATTTATAAGAAGTAAATGTTTTAGTTTCTTTTTTGGCTTACTATAAGCAAAGGTAAGTCTCTACATTTTTAGGGTTCCGTACAAAAGTAAACGGTAAAAACGGAACCTTTTAGGATCACTTTGTTGTCCGTCGTCGTCCATCCGCATGTCTGTCAAGACCATTTATCTCGAGATCATGTGGAGTTATCAAGCTGAAATGAATATAAAATATTTAAGTTTATAGTCCTTCGAAGCACAGCAAAAAACAAGCTTCTAAGGGAACACAATCAAAAGATACGAGCATTTATGCTGCATTTACCTATTTTGCTGCATTTTATATGAAATTACCCGCGTAATCAAAATCTATATTGTACTTCCCGTGGACCTACAAACATGAAATTTGGCCCGAAGTGAGAAATTACAATAGAAATTCAGGATAAAATTTGAAAAGCGAAAATCTTATAGATATTTCGCAAAAAATAAAATAATTACAAACTTAACAAGTGAAAATTTAAGGTTATCAACTTGAAAGAGCTACGGAAGCCTCGATGGGCGTGACCGACTCGCACTTAACCGATTTTGTATCATCATGTCCTTTAGATGCTTGCCAACTGCTGCAACTACAATTCAATAGGAAAAAAACAATACTATAATATAAATGTAAAAAAAAATATAGTAAAAAAAAATATCCTTTGACCTGTAAGAGTATTGATTGATGCCGCAGCTACAAATGGCAATGGGGGAACATTTATTTCGTATTGATGAGAATTTAGCGAGTTAGCGAAAAACGGAATGTAAGGGAAGTTGCTAATCAATCTTACTGAACAATTGGTATTAATCCTCGATGAAAGCTTATAATATTTCGGATGTATTATAATATAATAGTATATATCAGATTTATTTTTACTTTTTTTTAGCTTCACGCTGTATCCCGCACATAGCACGGTAGGCAGAGGGAACATGGAAACTAGTAGTAAGACACTCTGTTCCCGTTATAATACTATCCCATTTTCCGTCAAATTCTTGAGTTGAATGAGTGTTTTTGTTGAGTGGCGGAACATAACGCCGCGCTCGTGCCTCGTTATCAGGCAGATATTTCATTTCCTCGGGTGAGAGTCGAACCCACAACCTGTTGCGTTTATAGTCGCACACATGTATCTCTAGGGCACGACTAGCCTCTTATCTTATACATAATAATAAAAAGTATTTACTACTTATAAAAGAAAAATTTGTAATATAATATATTATTTGTTTTTGCATTTTATAACAATGAAATTATATTATGAACTAAAAGATAAGAAACGAGTGACGCCAAAGAAACCAATGGTGATTGTCGTGATACAGAATATGAGAGCCAATGGACTGACCACAGAGGACGTTAAAGACTATGCAAAGTTAGTTAGTAGGTTGAATAGAAAAGCAGACCCTGGGAACAAACGCCAGAAAGAAGATAATGCCAGAATTGAAGATATTAGAACATTAAAACATTTTCTGCTCCAATAAAGTTTCAAATTATCAATGCCTTGAAAACGGAGCGGAAGACTGAATATTTAACGTCTGTATCTGTAGCTGCTAGTAGTAGCCGACGATAAATGGAAATCGACGCTTTACTTGCATTTACTTTTTCTATAATCTCAATTTTTGTAATAAAAACTGATATTTTTTTATGTTGCACTTTAATAGGTTTTATTTTTATGTATACACTTGATTAGATTTTCTGTGTAACATGTTTAATCGTTCGTTTTTTAAAAAAAAACGAGAATGTCTTCAAAGAATGAAATCGTTAATAAAATAAAATAAGAACATCTCGCGGTGCAGGAGCACAAGCGTCAGTTGTGAGTTCGATTAATTGTTATTTATTAACATCTTAATGTCTTCGCTCTGGCAACAAGGCAAAAGCCCGGCGTTGAATTCCGCCACTCAACACGCAATGTCTCTAAAAATTCGGCGGAAAGTGGGGAACGGAGTGTCTTAACATTAGATTCCCTCTGCCTACCCTGCCGTATTCGGCATACACCGTGAAGCTATTTTAATTTTAATATATAAAAAAAATATTCTTTAATTTGATAAATAGAAAATCAATGATCTTAATTTACTCGTAAATTCATAAAAACATTGTTTAGTTTATCAATAAATTTATATTTAATTTTACAGAAACACGTGATGAATATTCAACATATAATATAATACTTAAAATATAAATATATTTTTTTAATCGTTTTGTAGCATTTATATTATATATTATTTATTTAATTTTTACGTATATTTAGACGACAAATACGTTTGTGTATGAACCAGTTTAAAGAAAACTTTTGTTTTAAGCTTTAAGCTTTATTGCAAAATGATTTATTTTGTACACCGAGTAAATGTCAGTTAACATTCAATACGTTAGGATGGACGACCAATTTCCATGTGTCGAGCGCCGGGAAATGAAGAGCTAGTCGATAAATTATCAGTTGCACGCATTTAGATACTTGACTCTCAAAGGCTTACTGCAAGTCCTTTGACTGTTAGTAGTGTCCTACTAATACTATAAATATGAAAGTTTGTGAGGATGGATTTTTGTAACTACTAAACGGACTAGGTGAAATATGAAATCAGTTGAACACATTGGCTATAATTCATGTAAAGATTTTGTATCATTTGTCTATAATATAACAAAAAGCGTTGAGGTTTGCCACTCAACATGCAATGCCTTCAGAATTAGGCGGAAAGTAGAACAGAGTGTCTTAACACTAGGTTCCCTCTGCCTACCCTGCTGAGTGCGGGATACAATGTGAAGCTGAAAAAAAAATTAAGCAGGAGAAGCCACGTGTATGGGCCGCTAGTACCTGTTATATTTGTCAGTAAATCATACAAGGCCATCTAAACGAAGAAGAAAAGAAAAGTGACAAAAAACTTACTATTTAATACGATGACTGTCTAATTAATTTTGAATAAGACGAAAGGGAAAAGCGAAGTTTTGTTAGGACATTAAATGATTTGTTCTAGTAATATGTAATTTCCTTTTAAAATAAGTAAATATTAAAATAATAATAGCCCAATCGTGGCGCAGTGGCACAAAGTGTGACTTTAAAACCGACTGGTTGTGGGTTCGATCCCCACTCGAGGAGATGAAATATTTACTTAAATTTATTTCCATTTCTTCGCTCTGGTGTCAGGGCAAAGCGCGGGGTTGAGTTCTGCCACTCAACACGCAATGCCTCTAGAATTCGGCAGAAAGTGGGAAACGGAGTGTCTTAACACTAGGTTCCTTCCGTCTACCCTGCTGTGTGCGGGATACAGCGTGAAGCTGATTATTAAAAATAATAAAGAAAATAAGTACAATAAATAGTAAAGTAATTTATGATTTGATGATGTTTATTTCATGTTCATAACAATACCTTAAATAGAACGTAATAATATTGTGTTACAATAAATATTTTCAACGAAAATTTCAATTATTTTCAATAAATAAAAATTATTAATTGACACGCATGATAAATATATGAAGGGTATTCACACGATCAATTTTATTATAAAGTTGTCGCTATATTTCATTTTAACGTGTAACCATACACCGATAAATCTGTCCACTGACATCAGTTATACGATATTGGTACGAGGCTGTATAATATATACATTGCACTTTGCATTCTATTATTCACCTACATACGTTATTCTACTTCATAATATATACGTATATGATGTAATAGTGATGAAGCTATGCTAATTTTGATTGAATTGTATAATATCACTTGGGATATTAGTTTGCCCTAATTATTTCTTAAGTAATTATATCGACATATAGGTATTCATTGAGTATATTTTAAAAAAGATGTTTAGATTTATGTGCGTTCTTGCAAAATTGTTAGATTAAATACAAGTTAAAATTACTCGTTGGTTGCTTTTTGGATACTCTAAGACATCTTATTAGTAGATTTTATTAAATTTATAACTTGACTTTACTTCACGCTTTATCCCTAGCGGGGTAGTCAGAGAGAAGGGAGCGCCAAATACTACGGTCTCTACATACCTCTTTCGCCTCGTCCACTGTCATCAACCTCTTCATACATGCCCTCCGGAGGATACTCATGCTTTAAGTGACCTTGCTCCAATATCTTTGATTCTGTGTTTTCGAAGGTCAACCGAGGTCTCCCCCTACTTTATCATTTCCATCATAAATCTTTTTTGCTTTTGTTTCATCACTCATTTGTTCGACGTGCCCAANCTTTATTCTCACTGTGACATCCTCGCTAGTACCTGCCATTCTGTGTACCTCTTCATTGCGGATTCGATCAGCTAAGCTGACTCCGCATATCTTAAGAAGAGATCGCATCTCCATAAGTTAAAATTTTAAAATATTTTCATTAAATTGAAAGATATAATGATTTTTTACTGGAAAATTTTACCATATTTTTTAAAACATACTTATATAAATTACATCAATTTTTGTGTGTTTAAATACTTCCGTTACTATGCAGATGGCATCACGCTGAACCCTTTTATCCGTAACGACTATGTCCATAAACTCTGGATCCAAAAAGTTATAATTCATTCATATTTCATATCACTTAGAATCAAGATTTTATTCCATTTTTACTTTTTATTTTACTTAACTTGACACAATATTCTATGTTTGTTAAACTATAAATTGTTTTTAATCTAAAAACTAAGCTGAGAAATTCACTTTTATAATTTTATAGAAATTAAATGGCGGATAAATATAAATTGAAAGACATAATTTTATCAAGATTTTAAAAAGCTTTAACAAGGAGTTACTGGACTACATCACACACACGATTGTAAGATATTGAATAAGTATAATGTAAAATACCCACATACATACGTAAAATCTCCTCTGATAGTCACGTCATACAACTGAAACCATTTTACAACATTAATTGGGTTAACTACTCAAAGTTCACACCGATCTCGAACAGATTGGTTATGATATCTCAATTTAGCGGCTGTAAAGATGTCGAAGTCGTGCACTGAATATGTGTTCCAACAGGAAGTATTTTGAAAGTTTTTTTTTAACAAAAGTTTCTAGTCTTTACTTAATAAAAAAACATATCATAAAAATTTGTTAAAAAATAGTTAAAATATTTTCATTAAACAAAAATATTTTTTACTAAAATATTTCAAATGAATTAAGTAAAGTTTAAGTTATGAATTCATCCGTTCGTTCTTATAACAACGCTGACGTAAGAGATTTTTTTCAAACAACCTAAAAGCCCTTATTCTTCGACATACGTTAATAAATTGCTTTACGTATAATATACATACATACCTACCTGCGTAAGTACATTATTTTTTTTTTCACGCTGTATCCCGCATGTAGCATAGTAGGCATAGGGAGCCTAGTGTTTAGACACTCCCCAATTTCCGCCGAGTTATGGAGGCATTGCGAAATTCAACGCCACGATGATTTGCATCGACACCAGAACGAAGAAATGAACATATTAAAAAAAAATCCTCGACTGGGAATCGAGCCCACAGCCTGTCGCGTTTACCGTCACACGCTTACGCCCCTGCGCCACGACTGACCTTTTCCTCACATACATACATTAATCTTACTAAATTTATGAAATTAGCTTATACTCACAAAGCGCTTTAACGAAACAAACTTTTTGTTAACGTATAGTTCGTTGAAGCGAGTGAAATTTTCAGCTTGAATGGTCACAAAAGTAAAAAGACTATGCGAACGGTTCCCGCGTTGCACAGGCTAACCACATGCGCTGTACAAATTTAAAATATACACCTAATTTAAAAAGGCTTTAAATAGCTAAGTAAAGCAATTCAAAAATAAAGGAACTAAATTTCGTTGCCTTGCTATACTTTTTAAATTACTTTTATAAAACGTAACTACGACAGGATGTTTTTTAATCGGTTGTGTTTTGTATTAAGCTTAGAATTATTAATATATTAGTGACAAATAGTAGTATATAAGTTTCTAATTTAAACATACAGAATTTCATTTGAATGTTGTGTTCTTATGTAAAACATCGCTACATATGCATGTACTCGTTTGTGTGTAGCATTACACTAAATTGATTTCAACTTTATGAAATGGTATCAAAGTTAATAAAAACATTTTTTTCTAAAAAATATAATCTTTGACAAAGTATAGTTTTTTACAAGGTAATATTATAAAGGCATATTATTAGACATAGCTTTAATAATAAAGTAGGAAGGAAATATTAATATTTAAAATGATGAAAAAATAATAAACACTAATGTTACCATTTATCACGGAAAAACACATTTTTTTCTGTTACTAATAATAATTTTAAGTGAGTAAGATTACTTGTTTGGCAAAATTTGCCAATTAGTATAAAAATACAAAATCAGTCAAGTGTGAGCTTGCATCAGGGAAGTACAACTTATAAAATTTAACAAATATATATATTTTTTAACATTTTTAAAGTGTTATTCCATACTTACGAAAAAAGTCTTAATAAGTAAATTTGACAAACTTGATGCAACATTTTCCTTTGCGCTTTAAGAAACCGTAGATCTCCTATCCCTCTACGCATACTCGAAATAAATGATCTTGACAGATGGACAAACTGAAAACAAAGTGATCCTATAAGGGTTATGTTTTTTTCTTTTGAAGTACGGAACCCTTAAAAGATTCCACGGGCAAAAGTTCGTACTATAATAAAGAAAATCAGCTTCACGCTGTATCCCGCACACAGCAGCATTGACTCGCATCAGCTTTTGCATGATAAACAGTATGGCTTTACTAAAGGTCGCTCGACTACTGATGCTGGTGTAGGACTTATAAAAAGTATATATGAGGCTTGGGAGGGATCGCAGGATGCTCTTGGTATGTTCTGTGATCTGTCTAAGGCCTTTGATTGCGTTCAGCACTCTACATTGGTCATGAAGCTACACCATTACGGCATAAGAGGACGTGCACTCAATCTTCTGACCTCTTATTTAGCTAACAGAGTTCAGAGGGTTGATGTAAATGGCAAGAAATCTCCTGGTTCATTTGTCAGTATGGGGGTCCCACAAGGGTCTATTCTTGGTCCTTTTCTATTTTTAATATATATAAATGATTTGCCATTTTTAGTGGGAAAGAACCATGATATAGTATTGTTTGCTGATGATACTTCATTGATTTTTAAAATAAAACGACGACAAAACATATATGACGATGTAAACAATGCTCTATCGAAAGTAGTACATTGGTTTAGTGTTAATAACTTACTATTGAATAGTAAAAAAACTAAATGTATAATCTTCAGAACACCTAACACAAAATTTGTTAAAGCTGATGTACTCTTGAATGGTGAAGCCGTGGAACCTGTCGATTCTACGGTGTTTCTCGGTATCACCATTGACTCTAAATTGCAGTGGGGACCTCATATCGATGGATTGGCGAATAGACTTAGCTCAGCAGCTTTTGCGGTTAAAAAAATCAGACGATTAAATGATGTGGAAACGGCTCGCCTTGTTTACTTTAGCTACTTTCATAGTATTATGTCCTACGGCATTCTACTTTGGGGTAATGCAGCCGGTATTAAATAAATTTTTGTCTTGCAGAAGCGAGCTATTCGCGCAATCTATAATTTAGGTCCAAAAGAATCGTTAAGGCAAAAATTTAAAGAAATAAATATTTTGACAGTTGCATCTCAATACATTTTTGAAAATGTTATGTATATTAAGAAGAATATTAAAGATTTTGCCAAAATTGGTGATGTACATAATATCAATACTAGAAATAGGAGTAAACTTATTGCACCTGTGACCCGATTACATCGGGTCCGTAATTCTTTTATGGGACAATGTGTACGCTTTTACAATAGGATCCCAGAAAACGTCCGAGAATGTTCTATATCACAATTTAAAAGAGTTGTGAAAAGACGTTTGTGTGTTAAAGGTTATTACCAAATTAATGATTATATAAATGATAACACGCCTTGGGAATGAAATGCTCGCTCCAGTCTATTTCAAAGTATCATTGTCAGAAACATTGAAATGTGATTTTAAAAAAATAAGTCCCGCTGAGTTTCTTGCGCCGGTTCTTCTCAGGTCTGAGGCATTAATTTTAGTGAACTGGTGGTAAATTATTTGACGTTCAAAAAATGAAGCATGTAACTTCTTATTTTGAATAAAATTATTTGACTTTGACTTTGCAGGATAGGGAGAGGGAACTTAGTGTTATGACACTGCGTTCCCCACCTTCCGCCGAGTTCTGAAGGCATTGCGTGCTGAGTGGTGAACCAGAGCGAAGAAATGAAAATATAAATATAATATAAGTAAATATTTAATTTCCTCGAGTGGGGATCGAACCCACAACCAATCGATTTTACAGTCACACTGTGCCACGAGGCCCACGACTGGCCTCTCGTACTATAATATTATTGTAAATCTCATTTAAAATGCCAATCCTGTATATTTTGTAACGAAATACCAGACAAGAGATGAGGAATGTGGAAGAATACTTGAAATGAAGGATTTGTTAGACGGAGTTTGTACAATTTATTACTTTGAGAACGAAAGTAATATGTAAATCTTTGAAAATCGTTCTGACGTAGGTAACTTATAAAAAGTTATTACTTACTTACTTATATAGAATATTTTTACAACTTGTATTTACAATTTTAAATGAAAGCGCAGTTTAACTACTCTATAAAAGCCTAATAAAATTAAGACAAAAATATAATAATCGAATCTTTGCTAACTCTATCAAAGCGACAACATCGCACATTCAAGAAATCAAGTCGTCGGTATTGGCGGTAAAGTTGAACATTTAAGTTTATTACATAAATTAGGTAATTGCGTAAAATAGGACGGGAGATATCCCATCCTCGGTCGGATATGCGCAGACGCTTGCGCTTTTCCTGTATATACTTGGTTTCTGTGAAGATAGTTAGGAAAAAGTAGTTTATAATTATTAAATATGCTTACAATTGTTTTTAAATCAGTTTCACAAAGACTAGTAATTAAATAGAAGTAATCAATTAAGGTCTATATTCTAACTTATGACTAAATTAAATTATTACTTAGAAATAATTTCAATATTTTTTTTATTATCATTAAATAAAACACATCACGGAACATTGGTCGCCCGCCCCTATTTTTTGCCCTATTTTTTCTTTTGTTTTTTGTGATTTTTACTTATGATTTATTTAAGTATACTTTTTAACACAACTGCGGCTGTTTTGAAAGAGAATCTGTACAACTGTAAGTTGTAAGTAGTCCGTGTGATAAGTCTTGCTTGAGAAGATTTAATGTGTTTTGGCTTGTTCTATTTCGATGGTTGCGTTGCCTTGTTTTAGGTTCCGTATTCGGTATTTCATCTTAATTTGTTTATCACTTCTTGGTCTCTATATCTTGGTATCTATAGGTATCTTGGTATTTATAGGTATCTTGCTATCTATAGGTTATTATAGTCTATCTATTATATGCGTACATGTATTCATTTGCGTGCCCATTGATCGCAACTACAGCATGTGATTTGATGTCGTGTATGGCACTCTTAATTGATTTTATCTAAATGATGCCTATAGACTTATGTGTGAATCCCAACAGTTATATCTATATAAAATATTTGATTAGACAAATCTGCTAAAAAGTAAAATTATCATTGAATTGGCTGAAACAAAAAGTATTAGTTTTTTGAAACCAGTTTACAATGTAGGAACATTTATTCTTTTTAAAATGAAAATGTTATTAGAATACGAAAGTAATTGAGATTAGTAAATAAATAAATATGTAGTTCTTGTCGAAGCCGCGAGCAGGTCGCTTGTTAAATATGAAAGTATAGACACCATATCACTGTTACCTTTTAAATACTTTATTATATTAATTTTCTGCGTTAAAATATATCCTATTTCGAAATTACAAACAGTTATAGAGAAAAACATATTTAATTGTAGCCGTAGCGTTTGGCGCTTTGTCCTCTCTGACTACCCCGCTAGGGATAAAGGGTGAAGGTAAGTTAAGTTTAAGTACTTAATTGTGATACATCAAGCCG
The DNA here is from genome assembly GCA_013403705.1 of Heliconius hermathena. Lineage (NCBI taxonomy): Eukaryota > Metazoa > Arthropoda > Insecta > Lepidoptera > Nymphalidae > Heliconius > Heliconius hermathena. The sequence goes on along the minus strand of JAAIXJ010000100.1, from coordinate 746,404 downwards.
GCTGTAGATGGCTGTATCGACTCATGTTTCATTTATGCCTTACTCTCAGCATATAAATGTTACGTGTATTAGTTTTTTCAAACACATTTACATAAATAGTAGGATAGTTGAAGCAGGCAAAGCCGGGCCCGGGTTGCTAGTAATTAATAAATAAGAACCAATGATTCAGTATCATAATATATAAACACCAAAACAAAGAAAGTAAAGTACTTTTTATACGTACGAGTACACTGATGATAAACAAGCTGATGAAATGTGTTTTGTTCTATTCCAACAATATGTTTGAACAAATTTGCTTTAGTTCATTGATAGATACACTGTCACAAATAGCAAAGAACAAAGGTTCTATTATAATTGATGAGCATTTGGTGAGTTTGCGCAAAACCGAATAGTAAGGCAGTTAGGGGTCTTATAATTAGCAGTGATCAATCTTTTTGAACGAGTTGATGACAAAATGACGCAATTTTTGTTACAAGGTATATGTAACCTATGTATTATATAGGTTTAATATTGAAGCGTGAAATTAATTAAAATATTTACAATTACTTGTAGCACAGTTGAATTTTGAGGAATTTTCGATGTATAGTTTAAATTTAATTCAGACGATTTTTGTGCAAAATAACCTTTGTTTCCTAATAATATAATAGATACTAATAGAAAAGATTTTATATTAAAAAATATGTTGAGTAGCACACATTGGTTTTAAATTAACTAATTATTAGACGGTTTAACACAAGCTCTTACACTTAAATGCAAATGGGCCGGACATATATCTATATATATCACGCCTGCAAAATCAAAGGTGGACAAAGTGTGACCGAATGGAGGGGGCCAGTGGGCAAAAGAAAGAAAGGGAGGCCTTGCAAAAGATGGAAGGACGATGTTAAGCGCAGAGTAGGACCAAACTAGATGCAAACAGCGTAATCCAGAGAAAACTGGCTCAATTTGGAGGAGGCCTTTACCCTCAGGGGGGTTCTTACAGAATAATTACAATATAGCATATTAACACATAATCTGTAACTACTAAGTTTAACATGTCTAAAAATGTATATATACATAGTGTACTTATAACTGTAACTATCTTTTTGTAAACTTTCTGGAAGCAATAAAAGGCTTTTTTATTTTTTATCTTATTTTATTATATATAATTAAGGTAAGGCACTAGATTTATAGCAAAAAACAATGATGTTTTAAAAAAGAAACGTTCAAAATTTAAAAATATGAATCTCTCTGTCCTACACTCGATGAATATTAAACGACACAATTATGCAAGACCCAATACGTGCTAGGAGTTTAATGAGATTCACATGCTTTACTTGTGCTCTGTTAATTTCATTTTAATAGTATATTGGAGTCTATAATATAAGATCGTTGTGCCGCAGGGGCACAAGCGTGGGACTGTAAACAAAACTATTGTGGGTTTAATTCCTACTCGAGGATTAAATATTAAATACTAGAGGGCGCGCGCGGCTTCGCCCGCTTATTATGAGTGAATTCTAAAAAAAGCCACGTTTAATAAAATATTTTTAACAGTCTGAATTTAAATTTTTATAAAAATCGGTGGCAATTTAAAGATTTTTCCATATAAACTTTCAACCCCTTATTTGAACCCTTAGGGGGTGAATTCTTAAAAACCATGAAACACGTGTTCAATGAAATATTTTTAAGAGTCTGAATTTTAAATTTTATAAAAATAGGTGCAGATTAAATTTTTTTTCCATACAAACTTTCAACCCCTATTTCATTCCTTTAGGGTTAAAATTTTTGAAATTCCCTTCTTAGTAGATGTCCAGACTATGAAAATAAACATCTGCCCAAGTTTCACGTTTCTACCACCAGCGGTTACGGCTCTGCGTGCGTCTTACCTCAGTCAGTCAGCACAAGTCCTTTTATATATATAGATATTCATTTCATCTGGTAATGAGACAAAACGCGGCGTTGAGTTCCGCCAATCCATCGCATTGCCTCGAGAATTCGGCGGAAAGTAGAGAACGAAAATATCTTAATGGGAACAGAGTTGTAATAAGTTCACAGGTATCCTCCGCTTACTCTGGTATGCGCGGAAAAAAATATATTTAGACATACTCTAGATATATACCTACATGAGAATAGCAAAGGTAAAGGATGGAAAGAAATAAAATGTACTAGGAGGTAGACTTAATGAATTAGCTTTTTATTTGTCAGCTTCACGCTGTATCCCGCACACCGCAGAGTATGCAGAGGGAACCTAGTATTAAAACCCCGTTCCTTTTTATTTCTAGTTTTATTTTTTGTAACGTAAACTCAATTTAAAAACATAAACCATTACATTAATAGAAAATATTATTTATACGTATGTGTATCACTGTTTGATGGTAAAACTTTAAAAGCCGGAGTCATTTTATTATTATGTCAATTAAATGCAACCTAATTTGAGTCCATTATTAATAATAATATTTTGTTGTAAAGTAAACAACACATAGATTTATATATAATATTTAAGAGTAACTTAACAACTTTGTAAATTACTATGGATTGATCAAAACATAGGTAAAAATTGTAATAATTCCTCTTAGCATTTCCTGCCCATGTGGATTAGCTGGTGAGCAACGGGCGCAACTTAACTTCGTGCTTTTTCCTCGTAGTGTTGGGGAAATGATTATTTGCGATTTTCCTACATTTTAATTGTATTGTATTTATATGTATTAATACAATTATTTTTTATTCATTATGTATAAGTGATAACTTCTTATGTGAGGATATACCGTTTCATTATGTAACGCCTCGTTACAGCGGCAATCTGGCTGGCTTCCCTTTCTCTCGCGCATACAGCAGCGACAGACAGTCTACTCTCACCCTAACCCTCAGCGTTAGACGTATTTCGGACAGAAGTTTCCCTCTCTCCTCTCTTCGTATGACTTAGTGTTTAGTGTGCGATATAGATATTATACTGTTGACAGTGAGCATATAACCTAAATACCATTTGTTACGTTTGTAGGATTTTAAAAATTCAAGGAAATGAAAATATTAAATAATAGATTTTCTCAAGTGATAATTAAACTCACAAATGTCGCATTTACAGACAAACGCTGTGCCACTGCGCCACGACGCACAATTTACACAGTATTACAATTTTACCCACGGAAAATATTTATATATACCTAAATTACCTCAATATTATTAAAAGCAATATTTAATTTACAATAGAGTTACAGAAAAAATATATCCTTAGTTTTTCTAGATATTTTATTCCAGTAGGCCAGACACTATATAGGAAATCCACGAATATCAATAGATACCTCAATGGTGAATCTCACCACTACACCGCTATTTACCGTTGGTAAATGTTACTTTCAGAGATCCTCCCACCTGTGCGACGCTAAATATCTAGTTGTTAGAAGACCAACGAGCCTGCAGAAAACAGACAGCCAGCACTTCTACTTAATATGTGAAGAGAGTTACAGACACGACAGTCTTAAGAAGAGCGTTCAAAAAAACGATATTTAAGCTTAACAAACACGTGAACCAATTCTTGAGACCTATGAAAAGTAATACTCTTTTCCAGTGTGCAAGCATATACAAACTACAAAGATTGTGACTGTATGATAATTATATCAAGTAACAGAGATATATCACCTTGACTAGCCGTGCCCCGTGACGGACTAGTACTACAAAGTGTTCGAAACATCGAGCTTTCAAAACGCTATACTAAATCTACGCGATTAATCCGCTTAAACAATTTAATTTAAAATGTAAAAGTTTTAATAATCCATATGAAATTACTCTTAACTAACTGAATTATATTCTCTAATTTAGAACCAACTACAGTCAGCTAAGTGATCATTCAAATTTCATTAACATTAACTTATATAATCAATCATGACTTAGCTGGTTAGAGACAGGATTGGTAATCCTCTAATTTTTTAAAAACTTTTGTAGACTAACTGTATTTTTACAAAAATATTGTTTATGAAAATATTATATCTCTATATTATGTTAGTGCTCGTCAAGTACTTTCACGCCACTTTATAAATAAAGTAATGGCAGTGGCAGCAACATATATAAGTTGTAACAAGCGTATAAAAATTTCGACGTCGCTCGATGAGAACGTATGGCTTAGTGGTTAGAGCGCCTGGTCGGTTTCCAGGAGGCGCGGGTTCGAGTCCCGCTATGTTCAAATTTTTATACGTTTTCTAAATAAGTATTTTTATTTCCTAAGTGTGGAATAACACTTTAAAAATGTTTACAAATATTTAATAAATAGCATTCTCTCTTGCCAGACGATAATTCTTAGTAATATCCTTGGGTAGCGGAAATTTGCAAAAATCTCACTACAGAGATGCTAACAACATAAATAAGTTGTAACAAACGTATAAAAATTTCGACGTCGCTCGATGAGAACGTATGGCTTAGTGGTCAGAGCGCCTGGTCGGTTTCCAGGAGGCGGGGGTTCGAGTCCCGCTACGTTCAAATTTTTATACGTTTTCTAAATAAGTATTTTTATTTCCTAAGTGTGGAATAACACTTTAAAAATGTTTAAAAATAAAAAATATTGAATTTTAAATTGAATATGTCTAAGTCATTATGATTAAAATAAAAATATTTGCATGCACGTGACACAAAGTTATTAGAGGTTTATTTTGTATTTAATTTAGGAACTGCAAACAAAGATTAGTTTACTCACGAGAAGAGGGGAATCGATCATATTGCTTACCTGTTTATATAACAACACTTGATCTCTGAGATCGCGGCATTTCTCCAGAGATATATCTTTTAAAATATTAACGAGAGGTTCTTCGTTAGAATGTCTCTGTTTTAGTTCTGTTGAAGTGTCGAAGGCACTTGTAGTATAAACAATTAATTCTTCTGGTATAAACTTTATATTGAGGATTCCAACACGTGGCACAATATTCCAAGATTGACTGAACCAGAGCATTAAACAATGTAAGGAGTTTTTCACCCCGTTTATTTACTTTGAAATATGCAATACAAAGCCTAATATTTTGTATGCCCTTTTAGCTATAAGGCTAATATGTGAAGCAAACAACAACTTGTCATCCAAGTAAACACCAAGGTCCCGTATTTTACTTAGTCTCGTGACTAAATTATCTTCAAGCTTGTAATTAAATATGATAGGACTTCTTGTCCTAGTAAATATGATTATGTTACATTTATTGATATTAAAATATAGGTGATTATCTTCAAAATAGGATATTAATCCACAAAAATCCTCTTAAAGTAAATTACAACCATTTAACGTTTTAATTGACCTAAATATTTTCATATCGTCGGCAAAAAGAAGGATTTCGGAATGACGAAAGCAAGTTATTATATCATAGACAAATATATTAAATAGGAGTAGATCAAGATGCGGCTCGCACAAAGCTAAAGCACGCCTGAGGAAACCGGAAGGAACGCTGAACAGTGATCCTTTATAGCAACTGTTTGATTTTGATTTCTAAGGTATGAGCAAAACCATCGGAGCAAATCTTCATGCACATTGAATTCTCCCAGCTTGTGTATTAAAATGTCATGACAAACTTTAACAACAGCCTTTGAATAATCAGTGTACACTGCGTCCACCTGCAGCCTATTGTCCATATTAATGTAAAAGTAATCCAGAAATTCACAAAGGTTACTTTCCGTAGACTTGCCAGCTACAAATCCATGACAACACCTATTACCAATAATACCGAGAATAAAACAAAAAAAAAGCTTAATAAATGCAGATATTTTCATTAAAGCAACCCGCTCTAGTGTATATTACAAATTTCCAATTTACCATTTTCAAGAAATATGGTGGGAAATATATTGTAAAGAATGAAATATTTTGTATTAAATGTCAGCAGGAAGTCTCAAGGTGACTACCTTCAAGCATTTAGCTAAGTATTGACAAGGTAAGAAATTTAAACTTATAATCTTATTTTCTGAAGATAATAAAATGAAATCAGTCGTGGTACAGGGGCAAAACTCGACGCGACAGGTTGTGGGTTCGATTCCCGCTCGGAGACATTAAATATTTCATATTTTTGTCCTCGCTCTGGTAACGAGGTAGAAACTGCGGCGTTGAGCTCCACCACTCAACACGCATCGCCTCCAAAATTCGGCGGAAAATAGAGAACGTACAAAATGTCTTAATAGGAGTGGAGTATTTTAATAGTAAGTTCCTCCTGCCTATCATGCTATGTGCGGTATACAAAGTGAAGCTAAATAAATAATAAGTGTCACTCATTAGTGCTTGACGGTAACTGGTGCCAATATTATAGACACCAGATGACACCTGTCACCTATACAAAATTCAAATTATATATCACATGCTTAATGGAATAGAATAGAATATTTTATTGCATACATAAAACAAAAGGTAAATATAAAAAAACCGTAAACAAAAAAAACGTATGCAACTTAAGCTGCTTTTACGTTGTACTTAAGAACCATTTACCAGGTGCAGAGCACCTGGTTAGTGCCAATTAAAATATAAAAATGCCAGTTCGCAGGTCTTACACAAAATTGCTGTTCTGGTTAAGATAAGGTGGCATTGGGAAATGAGGTACATCATTCAATGTGACCTCACGTCTTCACTTATAGCCTCAGAAACCAGTGCACAATTTGGCTTGAGCTGAAAGCCATTAAATATAAAAATGAATTTAATATATAATTTTTAGAGTAAAATTTTCTCCACCTATGTCAAATAAATAAAAGTGAAAAAAAAAACAGATTAATATCCATGTCCATATAGTGTCAGTGTGTTAGAAATAATTTTTTCTTATGAATTATGTTAGAAATAGTTAGTTATATATTATTTTTTTGGCCCGTTATCGTTTCTATCCTATGCTTTAGAATAGAACAATCTAGGCGGGCCGTGATTGTCTTCAAAATGCTGTTGTGACTGCCCCTCATGCGCGCCAGCAGGAATAATGCCTTTTTTGACGAAGATATTTTTTTTAAAAAAAAGCTTAAATAATTTTAATTGTGATCACCTATAATATATTATTAATGCAATTATTTAAATTTACACATTTAAGTACGAAAATTTGTTCAAGATAATGGAATATAATAGAAAATGCAGAAAAACGTAGCATATTTTTCCAATGGTATTGTGCAGAAACAGTACGCTTTAAAGAAAGGTTGACGTGGTAGATAGTGGCCACTACTGTAACAGTTTGAAGCACAGTACCGGATGCAGGAAGTGGATGTGACGTTTGCTGCACAATAGCTCTAGAAACAACTACAAGCTACACAAAGGCTTTGTATCTTTGTACCTTATGTAGCTTAATTAAAATATTCATGTATTTAAGGTTCCATCTGATTTAAAAATGCCGATTTAATTTGTTTTGTGTAAATGTTTTATTAAAAAATAAAAAGTAAAAAAATATATAGTGAAAATGTATATAACCTATATTTATAATAAAATCGTAAATTATCGATGTTTGTACTTTGGATATATTATATAGGAAGTTTTTACGTTTGTCCGGTTGTTCGCTTGTTTGTTTGTCCGCTTATCCGTTTGTCTGTCTGTCTGTCCGTTTGTTACAGATTTCACTATTGTATTTTGGTAAGATTCTCTAAATGTTTAGATTTTAAATAAAAAATAAATAATAATAATTTTAAACAATGTTGTTCGACAAAATTGCTATATTATATAACTATTTTATTGAACTAGCTGAAACTTTACTTTTTAATATGAGTGGATATAAATTTTTAAAATGATATTATTACTACAAAACGAAATTTATGCAGATTAGTAAATTAATAATTATGTATTCCAGGCGGGCGAAGCCGCGAGAAGGTCCTATATTTAATCGAATTACGAAAACAAATTTACGTAATTATATTTTGACGTATATTTCACAGAATACTTGAACATGTACGAATTCACAAGTCGATTTGTTCCTCGTATGGAAAGATATTCCGGGAAAACGTATTTTGTGTCGTATAAAGTATTTGTTTGTAGACTGAATATTTTTTGTCATTCTGTACACTTCGCGTACAACGGAGTAGAATTTGTTTGTAAGCTGAATAGCACAGGAAATAAAAACTGTATGTTGAACGTTGCACCGCGCCCATGGTACGTGTCGCGCATACGAATAGCTCTGAAAGTACACAACAATATTGCTACATTTGCCTCGCATTAGATATAGCCGAGTTTCATATATTTTTTTATTGAGACGATCGCAGTTGCTTAGAGTTATGCCGCTTGTAATAATACACGATATTTTTCAACAAAATCCTATGATTTAGAACGATTTTTTGTGTATTTAAGTTCGCGTGGTAGGTTTCTTTTACTAAATAAATATTCATCATAATCCTGGACATGGATAAGAGTTTTATGGTAATATTATATTATACCTTTTTTTATATTCGTATCGAATCGCTTGATAAACTTATTCCTCACTTTATATTCCTTATTTATTTTATGCAAGCACTATATTATTTTGATTAAACCAAGCACAATATTAATAAGAAAAAATCAGCTTCACGTTGTATTCCGCACACAGCAGGGTAGGCAGAGGGAACCTAGTGTTAAGACACTCCGTTTCCCACTTTCTGCCGAATTCTGGAGGCATTGCGTGTTGAGTGGCAGAACCTAACGCCGCGCTTTGCCTCGACATCAGACGGAAGAAATGGAAATATAAATTTAAGTAAATATTTTATCTCCTCGAGTGGGGATCATACCCATAACCAGTCGGTTTTACAGTCATACTTTGTGCCGCTGCGCCACGACTGGCCTCAGAATACCATATTAATTACATATTCAATAATAACGCCAAAATATTTCTATGTTATATTTATAAAAATACATAGATGTATTTTAAATACGAGTATGTGACATTTGAATTCGCAAAATAAAGTAAATATACAATCAGATGTGGACAAACCAGCTGTGCCACGAAAAAGTTGCATTGCCAAAACGACGTCACTGCTTACTGCGTTATCATAGCGCCACTGCATTACATTTGTTGGGAACAATTTTCATAAAAAAATCTCTTACTACATATTCTTGATTTTCTTATATAAATAAAGTACCTACTTTATACGATAAAGACATTTTTTCAGCTTCACTATATTCCCTGCATTTGCCAGTATCGATTTTAGCACCGTCGAACTCAAAGCCGCAATTTGTCTTATCAGATTGGGAAATGAATATTTATTCCTCCGAGTGGGAATCGAATCACACGACTATCGGAATCATAGTTAGACGCTATCCCACTTCAGCAAGATAGCCTTAAATAATATATATCTGTACCAACTATTTATGTAATAATTCCAAGTCGTGTCAGTAACAACAATTTTTTAATTGGACTGAGTTGCAGAGAAGCCTCCAATATTGTTTGAATAACATGCTCGTTATTCGAGTAACTCGACATTTATAAATATTTGGACACCGTCCAACGGTATTCTACATTTTGTATTCTATAATGTCTTTGACGGATGAAATATGTAATAAGTCGCTGAACTGTTTTCTGTGTTTAGGGTTCCGTACGTCGTAAGGTCAAAACGGAACTCTTATAGGATGACTTTGTTGTCCTCAAGTCCGTCTGCCAAGACCATATATCTCGAGATCGGATAGAGATATCAAGCTAAAATTAAGATCAAATATTCAAGTCTATGGTCCCTCAAAGCACAGAAAAACACAGATTTCTGAAGCTCTGAATGCTCTCTAGAAAATAATCATTACAAAAATCTGCTCTCTAGAAAATAATCATTACAAACTTATATTTCTAATTAATTCCGTACAAAATGAGTGGATTTTTATTAGTTGTACTTCCCGTTTATTTACAATTTTGATATTGGTAGGGAAGCCTCGGTGTGCGAGTACGGCTTTTCAAGAACATTTAAAAGTTTCCTCTAAAGATAACAACCAAAATTGGGTCAATCTTTTTTTTAATATANTAGGACTATATATGTTAGGACTTTGAATAAGTTCTCACTTTGTTTTTTTTTTTGGTTTTGCCACATGAGGTCGAGCATTATCGTGTAATAAAATTACTTTGTCGTGTCGTGTCGTGTGTATATATATTTTTACATATGTAGCTATGGTTTTTTAAAGACATTTTTTGTTTTTGACAATTTGCTTAATAGGCTGTTAGTAGGTTAACAATTTAAGCCGACGATATGTAGAGTTATAATGAAGATTGTCTAAATCAGCACTGGCTATAATTTTCTTCTCTATCTATATATACTGACGAAATAAATCGCCTATTATTGCATAATAAATATACTTCATAGTAAAATCTTCTTAAGTTTTATAATTAAAAAAAATGCTTCACGGTGTATAAGGGTAGGCAGAGGAAACCTAATGTTGACACTCCGTTCCCCACTTTTCGCCGAATTATTAGAATCACTGGGCTTTTGTTTTGGTGCCAGAGCAAAGAAAATCAATATTACTAAATAACAATTCATTCCTCCGAGGATCGAACCCACAACCGTCGCGTTACAGTCACAGACAACCTCAGACGACCTCAATTAATATACATAGTTTACATAAAGAAAAATTTACCAAGATTATACGAACCGACCGACCGAAAGATTATACGATATACCTATACATATGAAGCAATGGCTGTAAAGGATCAAAAGATTGACCCAATTTTGGTTGGGCGCAGTTGTATCCATCAATACGGGTGAATTGTAAGGATGTCACGATAACTTTTAAAAATAACATATCCTCATATCATCGTAGCATGAGAGTAAAATATAAATCATAAATATTATAACATTTTAATCCTTAAAAACTATGGAGAAAATTCCAAATGATGACTTTAAGTGCGATGATTGAGGATTGGATCTCTATTCGGAGGAACTAATTATTTTCGGTTCCTTTCTCTGGTAAGTCAAAGCGCGGCGTTGAGATCTGCTAATCAACATACAATATCTCGAAATGAAAATGGACACCAAAGTGTCTTAACGCTGGAAGCTGAAAAACCAAATGATAATATATACTCGTGTTATCGTTGTTCGTTTTGATAATTTAAATGAAACATAAAGAAACAAAAATTGGCAAAAGAATAAAATTATAAATTATATACTCATTAAGTGTTATGTTAACAATATAAAAAATATATTGAATTAATTGAAATAAATATGTTTCGTATGTCTAAGAGTCCGATCGCGCGAGTTTGTCACATATAATGCGACAAATGTTGATGATAATATAATTAATCAAATGATTATGTACATCTATATATATAGAGTGTCCCCACTTTATATAGATATATTTGAGGCGGAGTGTCTTAGCACTAGGCTTCTTATTTTTTTCTCACTTCTTTTCTTTGCTTACCCTGCTCCGTGTGGGATACAGCGTGAAGCTGGAAAAAGAAAGAAAAACGTACATCTTTATAATTGGAATTCTACACTGCAAAGGTCACATTTCCTAATTTTGCACTACACGTGCTTAGTATTTTGTGATTTGATATTTAACAATATGTTTTTAGAAAATAAAAATATTGCTCATGAAGAAATTAAATGTCCAGGTTTCGTTTTGTTTTAAATTTTAAAATTACAATAAAATATTAAAATTACAAGCAGAGTTCTATTTCGCATTTAGTATATCAAAATTGTGGTTTATGCGTCAATTATATATTCTATTAAAACTCTTAAAAAGGATCGTATAAAAAATTATATACCTAATGTTTTTAATACACTTGATGACATATACAAATATTATATGTATATTATCAAATTTACTTTTTCCATTAGAGATAAGGTACTTTAAGAAGCTTAATCTTATCTTCATATTTTTGATTTAAAAATACATAATAATGTTTGTTGGTACACAATGCCAATATAACATAAGCTTATTCCGATGAAAAAAAAATGGAAATACGCCTTTATCTGAATATATAGAATTATTTGGTCGGTATATTTTGAAGAAAGTATACTTTATCCGATTACGTATATTGGGTGCTACGGTTACGTATATTGAACTACAGGTTTACTTTTGATTTTTGATTTAGAGGCCGTAAGACTCTTCCATTTTGGAATTGGTTAAATATTTTTTTTATAAGAGAAAATATAAGTTACAAATATGTTTAAACCAATTTAATCACTTAGTAATATTATTAATAAAAGCCTTTTATTAAATCAGAATAGAATTAAACAAATTCAATATTAATCTTATATTATACATACAAACTAATAAAATTAAAATCTAATTTATATTAGGTGTTTGGTATATACCAAATAATATACGAAATACCCGGTTTCGTGTTAATAATTTAACAAGTCTATACAATGTGTTCGCGACGTCGCGATATTCGCGCGGACTTGACACGACATGTCGTTGCAACTTCTTAGTTGCGTGTCGTGACTCGTGACGTCACACAATTGTAATAGTTTTAAGTATTATTTAATATTTCCTAAATTAGGAATATTTTTAATAAATAATAACATAAATAGAATTACAGATATAAGTATCACCTTTTAGTTTTGTATAGTAATTCTCGAATTTGTATTGCAATTATATAGTTTTAATATAGTTTACCGAACTAATTGTATGTTAAGATAATAATTACTTTTGTATCGTAAAATTTATTATTAATTATTGTTAATTATAGGTTAGAATAGAAAAATAACAGATTTATAAATGCTAAATGTTTGTAAATAATTATTAAGAGATTTTATATCAAAATAGCTTGTGTGAATTTCGTCATAGTTACAGTATCTTTTGTAAATTTCTAATAGTAAATAATTAAATATTATATTAATTTACATTTAATTAAATAGATATTTTTGTGTTCTTTTAATATGTTATATATAAATTGTAAAAGCGTCCGATGGATAGTTTTTAAAGTATAAGTAAAAATGTGTAATAATTATAGTGAAAATATTAGCTTAAATAAAGATAAAACGGCTCGGTGGCTTGCGGCTCTTTTTACAGTATAGCTCCGCGCAAGGATAGGCATAGTCCGACATAACCGTTATTGCATATGGGAAGCACGCGCGGTAGAATTGCGCAGAACGCGTATTTTGATATCTGCACATAGACGCCCTCTCACGCCGCACCGATTCCCCGTGAGGGCTCGCGGAGAATCGGTGCGGCGTGTGGCGGGGCGGTCACACCACTACGGTACAGTCGAGCGCAACGCTGTTAGTTCAATACTATGAAATATTAATATATTATTATATGATAGCGTCATATATACAAAATAGCGCAGTAAAGCATATTTATCTAGTAATATTATTATA